>JACCGJ010001501.1:0-123352 GCA_013407085.1 Atriophallophorus winterbourni | reverse complement strand
AACCGGTCGTGGGGTGTGAATGACGGAAAAGCATGCAAATGAATATGTTGTTTCATGGTTATGGGGTTAACCCCATTTAACATGTGTTTGGACACATGCTTTGAACAGGTTGGTCGTACCAGCCTTATCCAACAGTGGCATACAAGCGCTCCTTGTTTACCATTCTTCCACTGTTTCAAGCGCATGCTGATCCTGATCTTACTGTCCCTACCTGATGAGTGCAAACAGCACGATACCGGTCGTGGGGTGTGAATGACGGAAAAGCATGCAAATGAATATTTTGTTTCATGGTTATGGGTTTAACCCCATTTAACATGTGTTTGGACACATGCTTTGAACAGGTTGGTCGTACCAGCCTTATCCAACAGTGGCATACAAGCGCTCCTTGTTTACCATTCTTCCACTGTTCCAACCGCATGCAGATCCTGATCTTACTGTCCCTATCTGATGAGTGCAAACAGCACGATACCTCAGTCGACATTCCGAACCGGAATCATATGAATGTTATAGTTATTTTTCCAGACACAGATAAATTACAAACTGAATAGCCTGGAGTAGAACAAAGAGACATTTACGGCAAAATTATAAACTGGATAGCCTGGAGTAGAACAAAGAGACATTTATGGCATAAGTGCAGGCAATGTTGCCAAGACTGGTAAGATTTGTGGAACTTAAACGAAATAGAATAATGTGCAAGGAGAACTAAATATAATTACCTCATTTCGCCACAATAATCATGCATACCAAACGCAGAGTGAATAAACGGTGAATTAATTGCGTCCCATTGATCACCACTAATAATAATCACAGAACCTGAAGTGTTTTGTGTTGAATGATGAAACTAATTAAGCACCGTAATTGGTTAGGCGCGCTTATATCGATATAAATTCATCCAATATATACAGAAATGTTCAAAATTTAAAACGTATTGGCTAATTTTATTCCGAAAACAAAATGTGTCAAAATTTATACGTATTCACGGAAAATTCGTCTCTGAGCGTAATATCGTCCAGATGTACTTCCATTACGAATGCTTGCTAAGTCTGCTTTAATTGATAAACTTAAAAATTCGAATTGGCACAATGTGTTGCGACATTGGACCACAACCAAATTAATGATAAATACATCTCTTCTATTCAAGTATCAATACATTTATAACTCTTTATAATTTCAAACATTTGTCTCGGGGAAATTTTGATCACAGATAAAAAAAAGCCGTGAGTTTACCCCAAATGTTATCTTAGTTCGAATAATTAGAGTTCTGATTTATGAATTCGACAACCAGTAATAAAGATGAAAATTAGATGACACTCAACAATTCGTTGGCGTAGGCATCTGAAGGATTAATTTCGGTCATTGAAAAAGAGCATTTGTGATACTAATTTTATATCGGTTATCATTCCTTGAATTATTATATAAATATCCTAAATGGCATGCATTACATAAAATGTTTTCAAATAAAAAAACTCTATTTATCAGAGTAGATTTAAGCAGCCAAAATTTGTTTCGGCACCTGTGATTGAGCATTGTCGTAATAGTTACGATAGCTCACATTGGATTACGAGCTTCTACATCAGCCAACCTGACAAATTTTATTTAATGCATCTGAATTTGGGAGGCCTTTCTTAGTGAACGCTGTCCCGATTGAGAATAGATTCACAAATATTAGGAACGTCGAATGGATAGAATTTGTAGAAAATATATCATACATACGGTGATATCATCGAATCTGACTACAAGAAATTTTCTTTTCGTCACAGTTTTTTAAGTATATTTCAAAATAAATAACAATGGATAGATTTATTGTAAATTTTAATTATTGATGTATCCAAGTATGATGCGTGATCTTAGAAATGGAAATATTTATTTCAGAATTATGGCAAAAAGTATAACAAAGTAGGAAATCGTTTGCATGACATTAAATAAAATTAACGAACAAAGTAATTATCTGACGTGTGACATCTGGCCACATCTAACCGAAGCGAAATTAGGTATATTATAGTTTGTGAGTACCGCGAGCGAGGTTGTTGTTTCTAAGTCGGAGTGTTTAGTCATTACAAAAGCAGAGGATAACAAGATTAACTTGCTTGATTGACATTCACCAAAGGAAGCCTATAACAACATCAACGTGTGATAAAGTAATTATAAGACATTTAGAATTAAAACGAAAAAATATTGATCACAAAACAAAATAACGAAATGCTCGTGTTGTTAATACTCATCAGATAAGGTCAGATTGATCGCGTTTCGTCTGAGTAAAAACAGCTGAGGTTTCGCCTGAAATGTGAGTGTATCATGAGAAAAAGATGCTCAATTAAAGCACAACTATTAATTCCTTGCTAATTGATTGTATTTATACAACGGAATGATTCTGATGATTTAAAAGAAAATGAGAACAATGAATTGATCCAATATTTTACCATATTTGTTTCTTATTTGAGCAGGGAATATTAGGAGTGGTGATTGGAAATTTGGTTGTTGTTGAATAGAATTCAGTGTAATATTATAATATTAATCAATTTTCATTTCAAGAATAAGCGGGTCTAAAAGTTCCAAACCTACGATGAAACCGAAGGCATGGAGCAAAATTCAAATAAAGAGAATAAATAACCAGAGAACAAGTGATGTGAAGACTACAGCGAAGGCTCTGGGGAAAGAAGGTGAGTGAAACTTAACTCCCCAGTAAATTACGCAATTCGTGTTGGAAAAATATAGAAAAATAACGGTCCTAATAATTTAACCAAACTATGTCAACTAATTTGAATTATTTGGCGTAATTAAATACAATGGTTAACGAATTGCGATCCTAATCTACTGTTGATTTGCCTGGTACCACCAACCAGTTCAACTACTTGTGTTCAAACTTTTGTAGATTGCGTTAAAATCCATGATTACGAACAATAACTTTGATGAATTTGCACCACTCATACCCACGAGGGTTTATTGATGATTGCTCACATCAGGCAGGGCTCAGTATAATCATGATCCGCATGCGTTCGTGTGTACGAATAAAGTCAATTTCTTCTTCTTCATCTTCTTCTTCGAGTGAAACATTTTGCGCTTGTATTCCACTGTTGGTTACGGCTTTTACGACCAACCTGTTCAAACATGTGTCCAAATAGGGTCAAACCCGTAAGGATTAACAAAAGCTCACATTTGCATGCATTTCCATCACACAATCACCCAACGTGTGTTTCGTGCAAATTGCACGCGTTAAGTAGGAACACTACCAGCAGCATCGCATGCACTTGAAACAAAGGACGAATCATTAACTCTGTGTGCCTGTTTATGCGAACATGTGATTGAACTGGTTGATCGTACCAACCTTAACCAACAATGGTTTTATATATATATATATATATATATATATATATTTGAATGAATATCTCTTATTTCAAATCTCCTCTGCCTACTGAATACTTGTTGCAATTGACCTGAACAGAATGATATCACGCATTTTTCGAGAAGATGGAGTTTTTTATGAGAATCCAGTTGGGTTTCCCTTGCGAACTAGCCTAACAAAAACAGCAGAACTCAACAGCAGTGTGAGCAAACGGATTTGGATTCTAAATCTGGAGAGCATTAATGATACCCTTGAATTCGTCATTGTTTGTGTACCGGCTATCTCGGTGGCATATTGCTGAAAAAACGCTTTTTATTATAAGCTCACATAAGTACCCAGAAAGGCTCATATAAAAGATTGAGTATGGTTATTCGGTGAACTCGAAGCCAGATTTGGTGCAGATTTCAAGTTTAGGCATATCTGTCTCAGAAATCTCGAAAAAGGTTCGATCTCAGAAATAACATTGTACTTTTAAACTGTGCACAAAGTGTAATCTTTTTGTTAGTAACAACTTCTTTCAAGGATTATTTCTTTTGGAAAAAGAAATTCAGTAGATTCTCTTGCATCAGCTTGATCTTATTCGTGTTACGCTTCCTACCTTGTATAGCGTAATACTTAGAAGATCTAATCAAAGCGCGGATGTTGACACCGATCATTTACTGGTTTGCAATTAACTGTATTCCCCACACATTTGATTATTTTCAACCAAATTACTTACTAAGCCAAGGATAGATGTGACTCATAATTTCTAACCTCATCTAGCCTTGGGACATGCAAATAATTTCAAAACTGCGTTCAACAAAACAACTCAATCATATTTGGATTCTAAACACTAGGACTCGCTCAAAATCTGCATAAACCAGGTGGCACTTTCCACTAACGGTCCAAAGAAAGCTCGAACTAGCGACTGTTGCGAAACAAGTGCTTCTGAGAAACGGTCAGACTTCTTGTAGATGAAATATTTACCAAAACTTGAGTACTTCAAACTTCTAAGGGCAGCTAGAAATAAGGTGACGTGCAAACGTTTATTGGACTGAAATTGGGATAATTAATCAAAAGTGTGGATAATTGATATTTCCACTCTATATGTAACGGGATCAAGAGTGCAATTGGTGTAATTAAATCTGTATCTTCTAACCCGATTGTCAAGAAAACTTAGCAGGTTGAAGGAGGAATAGTACAGTTGACCTTTCTGTATTCTACGGTGATGAACGTTTTACCGCATGCACTTCAAAATATTGAGCGTTTTCAACCATTGAAAATCACTACAAACCCACTTCACTCTTGGTAACCTTAATAGGGCAATGGAAAGACCCGTGTTGACGACAGAATTACATCTGTGCTTATTGAATTCTGTATAACAGCTTTTTCACAGCCTATTTACCATTTCCTATTTCATTTACTTCAAATCTCAATTTAGCTTTCGTAATGTAAGACCAAACATTGACATGATCTTCTCCCTAGGATAACTTCAAGAACATTGTCGTGAAAACTTATGCCATTGTGCGCTGTTTTTATTGATTTATAGGAATCGTTCTACAACTGAGAGAGGGTTTCCAAAATTCTTGATCGTATGGTCTGCCCTAAATGATTGATAAAACCGGTTATTACTTTCCTTTCAAAAATGATCGACTTAGTCTATTTTAATGGTTTCAGTTTAAAATTATTTTAAATTCGCCGAGACTTGAAACAAGGATAAAGCATGCTTCATTTAGAAGATCAGAAGGTTTTTACCTATGCACGCGATGTGATTTCAAGATTTTTATTCTGAAGCGTTTAAGAGCACAAACGAAAGCAAGGGATGTGCTACTCCGTGACAGACTGCTTGCTGACTATGTAGTCATTAAACCTCACTCGATGAACATTCACACTCGCTATTGAACTATTTCTCGTAGGCATGCCTATACACTGGGTTAGCAATGAGAAAAACCAAATTCCTCGGTCAGGGGATTGTATGGCCTCCAACGATCACTATTGAAAACTGTCATCTTGAACCAGTACACAATTTCACGTATCTTGGTAAACCAATTGCAGATAACCTCTCGCTAGATTGACAAGCGTAATAACAGATCAGCTGCTATTTTGCCCCGATCAAACTCTCGTGTTTTGGGTAACCACAAGTTGACTGGAAATACAAATATGAAGTATGAATCTTGGCGTACTAAATACTAAAGCTTGCAGCAGTGATAATTGAATTACTGAATCAAGATACGAACGAATGCTGAATCGTTTTTCTTTAAGACGCGTCCGTCGTAAAATACATATCATAGATGTACAAAATGAACTAATGCAGGATTGCTTCAAAAGCTTGCACAGAGAGCATGTTCACACTACTAATGCAGCGCTGTCTATATTGTCTTGGTCACTTCTGCAGAATATGAAATTCTCGTATTCCATACACTCCTATCTATATTGAGTTGAAAATAAAAGTCTTACAATTCTTAAATCGCATTTGCTGTACAAAGACCTTGGCAAATTATATATGGAAGCTATTGGCATTGACCATACGAGGTGGAAAAAATAGCTCTTCACTGCTAATTTATGAGGCACTGAGTAAATCGTCGTCTGCAAGCTGGATGCTGAACACAGATCACCTCCCCGGGGTGCAATGGACGCCGGTCGACTAAAAAGACTAGTTATTTGCGATTTTCCACTAGGTAGATTTCGATACTTTTGTTCGTATTTGACGTACAACTAAAAAAGTTAATTTTTGTTCAGCGCTAGGGCAGATATCACAAAACCGAATATTTAACTACGGTGTTAATCCGTACACTTATATTCTACTTTTGGGAAATTCCATTGGAATAATTTAAATTAAACTTTGTGGGTTTCAAGAGATCATATTTTCATAATTGAATGAAAAATATGTTGTGGAACCAAAATATAATTTTTTATTGCCTATTGAAATGCTTAGTTATTTAACTTCATTTCAACGGATAACGGAGCTGGAAATTAGTAATTTCTCATGATATCCATGGTAATATTGAAGTTTTACCGAAACGAATTTGTCAACAATTTTATTAGACATTTTATCAACTGGAATATTATTCAAATTGTTGTTATAATGTTTTTATTTTACATTTGGAGGCCATTAGATTTGAGCTTTAAAACTAGTTGATGGCAACTATCAATGCACATCAAATGACAATTTAGCTCTGCACGTAACTTCATTCAATTGTGCGCGCTGTGTAGAGTTGTCTGTAAGCTAATCGTAGACCACGCCGTTACCCTGATCGATCGAGTAATACCTTTTGCTTTGAGCGATGCAGGAATTATTGATTTAACCAAATTGAACTGTTTATTCATTCGAAACGCTTGTATATCACCTATCGATATCGAGGACTATAAATATTCATCAATGCAAAAATGGAGGAAATGCACTAAACATTCTTATTCCAAACCGAAATTACCTAAAGGAATACTTTTAAGTTATTTACCCAGTCGCAGAAAAATTATAAACTGAATAGACTGTAGCATAACAACGAGACATTTATGTCGATGGTTGCGGCCATGATACATCGACTGATAAGATTTGTATTTCTTAAACGAAATAGAATAATGTGTGAAGATACTGAACTATATGTATTGTTGTGCTCGCATCCTCATCCCATACACACCACTACTGGTTTATGGATGTTTGCAAATTAGTTGCAGACCGTAAGATCAGGTTCAGTGAGCCTTGAGCTGAACTATAATGACCTCATTTCGTCCAATACTTATGTGTACAATGCGTAGAATAAAGGAACGAGCAATAATTGCACCCCATCGATCACCGCAAATAATAATCACAGCAGCTGATAGTTTTGTTTTGACAAATAAAAAAGCAGCATTATTGATTATGGTCGCCTTTAACGAAAAAGAATGACGTACATATTTTTATCTAATTTATCAAATATTTCCAGAAACGTTTAACATTTATAACATATTGGCTAGTTTTATTTTGACACATTAACAGCACGAAACCTGTCGCGGGGTTTATGTGATGGAAAAGCATGCAAATGATTATTTTGTATCATGGTTATGGGTTTTAACACATTAAACATGTGTTTGGACATGTGATTAAACAGGTTGGTCGTTCCAGCCTAATCCAACAGTGGCATACAAGCGCTCCTTGTTTACCATTCCTCCACTGTTTCAAGCGCATGCGGATCCTGATCTAACTGTCCCAACTTGATGAGTGCAAACAACACGAAACCAGGCGTGGGCTGTATGTGATGGAAAAGCATGCAAATGATTATTATATTTTTATCTAATTTATCAAATATTTCTAGAAATGTTGAACATTTATAACATATTGACTAGTTTTATTCCTGAAAATAAATGTCAAAATTTTAAGTATCCACTGAAAATTCGTCTCTCAGAATAATATCGTCCAGATTTACTTTCATTACGAATGCATGCTAAGTCAGCTTTACTTGATAAACTTAACAATTCGAATTAGCACAAAGTATTGCGGCATTGTATCACAACCAAATTAATGACAAATACAACGCTTCTATTCATTTCTTAATACATTTATAACTATTTATAATTTCAAACATTTTGTCTCGGTGAAATTTTGATCCCAGCTTTAAAAATGCGGTGAGTTCACCTTAACATTTATCTTATTTCGAATTATTTAAATATTGATATCAAAATTCGACAACCGGTAAACAAGATAAAAAATTAGAGGACAATCAGCAATTCGGTCGCACATCTAAATGATTGATTTCGGTCATTGAAAAAGCGAAATGTAATACTAATTTTATATCCCTCATTATTCGTTAAATTACGGTCCAAATATCCTCAATGGCATGCATCAAAAAATGTTTGCAAATAAGAAACTTTATTTATCGGAGTGTGTTTAATCCGCCAAAATTTGTTTGGGCACCTATGATTGAGCACTTTGGTGGTAGTTACGAGAGCTCACATTGTCTAACGACACAAACTACCAGCACACTCTAGAAAATTGTATTTGATGCAACAGCATTTGGTAGGCCTTTCTTAGTGAACACTGCCCCTACTAAGAAAAGATGTACAAATATGCGGAGTGTGGATGTGTAATATGTGGATGCAAGTTAAAGAAGTTATATCTTACATACGGCGATATCACGGAATCTGGAAATGGAAAATGTACTTGTTATCACAATTTATGGCAAAATGTATAATGAAGTACGAATCGTTTGCATGACGTTGAATTGAATTATTGAACAAAGTGATTATCATACGTGTGACATTCAGCCACGTCTTACTGAAGTAAAACTGTGTATATTATAGTCTGTGTGCACCGCAAGCGGGGTTGTTGCTTCTGAATCGGTCTGTTTATACATTCTAAAAGCTGCGGGTAACAAGATTTACCTGCATGTTATATATCCAACCAAGAATGCCAATGACAACATCAGTTTGTGATAAAATAAATAGATCCAAACCTAAAAACATTATTTTAAAAATTGATAATAAAACAATATATATATAAATCCTCATTTGCATGCATGTCATCACGCACGCTGTACGACCGCATTTATGTTGTTAAAACTCATCAGACAATGCCAGATTGATCGGGTTTTGTTTGCGTTAGAACAGCGAAGCTCTCACCATTGGTTCATCAGAAAACGATATGCAATTAAAACACAACTATTAATTCTTTGATAATTGATTTTGTTTGCGGCGAGATTGTATTTATAAAACGGAATGATTCCGAAGATGTTAGGGAAAATGCAAACACAAAACTGACCCATTCATTTTACGAAATTTGTTACTTATTGAAGCAAGGATTATTAGGTCTGATGATTGGAAATGTGGTTGTAGTTGAATAGAATTCAGTGTAATATGATAATATTAATCAATTTTCAGTTCAAAAATGAGGGGAGCTAAAGGTTTCAAACCTAAGGTGAAACCGACGAAATGGAGCTCTAAACCAAAAACTGAAAAATCGAACCTGAAGAATGAAAAAGTGAAAAATAAATCGAAAAAACAAAGGAAAAATGGTGAGTGAAGGTTAAAGCTCCACTAAATTACGCAAACCGTGTTTGATAAATAAATAAAAATATCGTTCTGTATGTTGTAGCTTACTTGAATTTGTTCTCCGAGCTTGTTGAGTTTGTATCGGAAGTTTCGTTGCCAGACTAGGCAGCATCTTTAGCGATTGTTGGCAAATACCGGCGAAATACCATCGTCAGTGCCACTTCGAGCAGTCAATTTGCCAACAATCGCTGAAGATGTTGCCTAGTCTGGCAACAAAACGTCCGATGCAAGCTCAACAAGCTCAGAGAACAAATTCAAGTAAGCCACAACAACGACTCGAACTACAAATATTCCAAACAATACTAATCGTTCTGTATGATTTAAACAAAATAAGTAAACTTATGCGAAATGTTTGCCAAATTAAATACAATGGTGAACGAGTTGCGATTCTAATCCACTGTTGATTTTGTTGGTACCACCAACCTGTTCAACTTCATGCGTCCAATCATATGTTGATTGGTTTAAAACCTATGCTCTTGCACAAGATACATATTTGTTTGCATTTCTCAACACTTACCCACTTAGGTTTAGTAACGATTGTTCGCATTAGGTATGGACGGTATGATCAGGATCCGCATGCGCTTGAAACAGTGGAGGAATGGTGAACAATTAGGCGCTTGTATGCCACTGTTACTTGAGTGTGGTACGACAAACCTGTTCAATCACATGTGTCCAAACAAATGTATAATAGGGTTAAACCCATATCCATGAACCTAAGTGCTCATTTGCATGCATATCCATAACACATCTCATGTGTGTTTCGTGCTTATTGCGCACATCATGTAGGACCAGTACGAGCAGGATCTGCATGCGCTAGAAACAAAGGACTCATCATAATCTCCATGTCCTGTGCGTTTACCCATGTGATTGAGCAGGTGGGTCTTGTCAACCTTATTTAACCGTGGGATACAAACGCAACGGTTGTACAAATCTTGCAGTGATTCATGTGCATGCGTATCCTGATCCTACTGTCACTACTAGATGAGTGCAAACAGCAAGATACCTGTCGTAGGGTGGGTCATTGAAAAACATAAAAAGGTGCTTTTTTATTCATAAATACAATCGTACATTCTATCGAATGCAGATCGCTATTGCGAATGCTTTTGTTTTTATTCACTAGAAAACATTTCACAATTGAATTCATACAGCCTTACATTTGTTGCATAGAGCAATCCAATGAATTATTTCAAAATATTCTTTCTGCTAATTTTGGTTTAAATATGTTGTTCAGGTAATAATAAAATGCCTGACTAAAGCATTTTAAGTGCGAAAAAGTTTAATCCAAAGTTATTAAATAAACTTTTACGCGATTTCAGGATTATCGGTATGTGCATTTTTACGTATCGTGTACCTGACCACCATTTTCTGGAAAGGTTTCAATATCGATTGTACATTTGTTCATATTTTATTAAACCCACCTCTTTCAGATAGATTTAAAATAATTTAAGTCACCTTACTACCATACCTGGTTCATGACAACAAAATGGTAACCGGTCATATTCCAAATGATCTTATCGGTATTGTGTTGAAATCTGGACGTTGAACAAAGGTCAGACAACAATTGCGGTAAAATGAAATAACATTGTTGCTGATTTTGACTCCATGAATTGGGAAAAGATGCTCTCAAATTGTAAACTACAAGAGAAGTATTTCTTCTTTTTCACGTGCTTGAGATGTCGAAACTTTTCAAATCATTTATCTGATCTAAAGATGCAATAATGCTCACAATAATCTAATTGTCTAATTGGTCTTTTTTCGGAATAAAAGCAATACGTTGAAATCAGTATAATACATTCCTCTCAACTTCTCTTTGATGAGGATTTGTTTGACGAAGCGGTTTTTAAGCAAACGTAGCTCTGCTACCACATTTATTATCAAAAGGGACACGACGTAGCTATTGGTTGTACAGTGTTCATTGTAGTACTTAAAATATACAGCATTCGACGCTATAGTTAAAAAAACGATTTCACATCCGGTTCTGTGTTTAAAAATTATCTACTAATTTCGAATTGTAAAACACGAAGAATTTTACTGTATTCTAAGTTTTTCTAGATTTCCGTTTGCACAACGTATTAAAGAGAAAGTGATCGATCATATCGAAAGCATTATTTCAAAAAAACGTAATTTTTCACGTCATTTCAATTGCTCAATTAATTTAGGGCGAATGAATTCTTCCTTCGCGGTTCATGTGTGATCTGAAATTTTTGTTTCTCTATGGTCGCATCAGAATCGTTTCACGCGAAATCTCTGTTGCCTAAAAGGACATTCTAGAAATAATCTTGAAAGAACATTATAATCATCTTAACAATAATTTTCTACAATGACACATCTCAAAAATTATGTGACGATTTTCTGAAAGATAGATTTAATAAAAAGATAAATGTACATCACATTGCTTGAGATTTTATCTTCAAACTGACTTTTATTATTTGCATCAAGATTTCGTCTCAAAAGAGATGTCTTATATAACGATTATGGTTTTCAGTATATATAATTCCAGTGTATTTAAGTGAATTTGTTTGCATCAAAATTACTCGCATGCTAAAATTTTGAATAGTTTTAAATGAGGTTTTGTCATCATTTTTTTGTTTTTCTTCATCGAATAACTTATTGTTTCTTTTGCAGCGAGCATGATAGTTCGCATGATCGATTCATCGAAATACTCAAATACATTTGCATTCAAACTAAATTACGTTTTTGATAAATGATTACCATCGACGAGTCATCGGGTTCGGGAAACTTTAGCAGTAGAAAAAATGGGATCCTAATGAAACTATTACTGCACTAATGTATGCCTGAGTTAGTTTCATGTAACATTATAATATATTAGGAACATGACCAATTATCTTCTAGTTTGTTGCGTATTAGCTTCTAGCATTTCATTCCCTTTATATTTCGCTATATATGTTATCCAAATCTTCGGCGTTTGTTACGCCAATATCTACTTCCTACTTCTCACGGACATCGTTGCTGATTGCTGTTCAAACTGTATCCCTTTCAAACTAATTTGAATTAATCTCCGACAACTCGGCGTATCGCCAGATGGCGCTACAAATAAACGCTGCCGATCTTCTTCTCACCCTATGTTCTCAGCTTCAATTGTACTAACATATATCGCTATTCCTGAGTTATAACACCTCAATATGCATCATATTCACATCGGCCGGGGTCAATATCATCATGTGTGGACAAATCAAAATCATGGCCCCCTACGGATGTACCTCTTGTTCATCAATTTGCTAAGCCCGGCATTAAGTTATATTCCTAGACCTGTGTAGAAGGGCTGTTTGTGGAATATTATAATTTTGTGATGACGACATATGTTGTTGCAATCAAAAAGACAAAAAATGAAG
Organism: Atriophallophorus winterbourni; assembly: GCA_013407085.1. Lineage (NCBI taxonomy): Eukaryota > Metazoa > Platyhelminthes > Trematoda > Plagiorchiida > Microphallidae > Atriophallophorus > Atriophallophorus winterbourni. The sequence goes on along the minus strand of JACCGJ010001501.1, from coordinate 110,653 downwards.
ACAATATGCTCTGTGACTTTGATCTGACGGGCCAGAAGCCTTTGAGATTTACATAAAAATTGGTAGATTGGGGTTACATCTGGAAATTGAATGAATATTCTTGTTCTGAAAACATAGGATGTCGATATTCAATAGACAAATTGCCACTGGTTTGAATAGAAGAAACTAGAAGAAAGGAGATACGAAATTTTTGTACATTAATTTGTCTAAAAACGCAAGTTTTCACACATTGCTATCGAACTGGTAATAAATTCTGACAGCGGTTTCAAATCATAAAGATGACGATAAATAATTCTAATTTACAGTTGAATTAAAAAACCTATTAACGTTACTAACTTGGGTTTAAAGAAATATGTTCGGGGAATAGATTGACGAATTGAAGGAAGTTTGTCTGGCAGTATATGACAAAGATTTTTTGTAAGTGCCTTTTCCAAAACAGATTGGGAGCGATGTATATCTCATACACTTTTGAACTTTGATTATATAAATACTCAAATAGAAATGTTATATTTTTCTTTTTTATCGAGAAGTTGCATAATTCTCGGCATCCAGCTGTGTGACCCAGTGTATCAGCATATGTTGACGTGCAAAAGAAATATTGCGTAACATTAACTCGAACTCTGACACCTTGAGCTTTGCAGAAAATGAAAGACTGTGAGCTTATGAAACACAGACATTCAAAAGTTTATTTGCATACATTTCCATCACGCGCACAACGCACGACCGGTATCTTGCTGTGTGCACTTATCCGGTATAAGCGCTAGGATTGGGATACGCATGCGTTTGAAATTGTAAAGTGATTGCGTATATATACTCATGGTCGACATCGACCGAATGAATTTAATAACAGATCTGAACAGTTTGAATTAAAACGACATTTTCAGAAGATATGTAACTTTGATATTGCATAGTTTTCCATCGTTATGGACGACCTTTTCCGATGAATATGCCTATTATTTGGCTCACCAGAAACATTGTAACAAGTTTGAAACTGATGTAATTCAGAGTCAAAATGTTAAACTAATTCTTCTTGAAAATAAGCCGCATCAGGAAATGTTATTTAGCTCGATGTTCTTGTAAATGCGGGAGCCTTATGTGTTTCGGAGGAAAACAGAGTGATCTTTAACTTTGGTGAATAAGTGCCGAGCCAAACTTTACATCAAAAAACGCAATATGCATCAAGAATCTGAAAATAGCGCTAGTTTTCTTACTTTTCTCGTCCATAAATACTGTTAATGGTCTCTCGTTACATGCTGCATTTGTACTCATCCATCACCAGCACAAGTTCTTTACCATTCGTTCATTGATACAATGCACGTGAAACAAAATCTAAATCCACTACATAAGGAATGCTAATATCGCAAAATAAGCAATCGTGTATGTGTCTGTGTGATAACAATAAACTTGAATGAGTATTTATATGCATGACCATTGGTTTAATCCAATCAAGATCTGTTTTGAAACAGGTGAATGAACAGGTTGGTTGTAATTCAAGAAACAATGGCGCGGTATCCATTGTTTCAAGTCGTGTGGATCCTGACCGTACAGTTCCTAGCTGGTGATTTCGAACACGATGAAGACGTTCGTAGGGTGCGTGCGATGGAAATACAAATCATTGGATTCGTGTATAGACAGAAATTTTTTTCAATTTGCTACTGATTTTTATTAAGTAGCAATGCTAAACAGAATTCTGTAATAAGTCATGAAATATCGATTTTCGATCATGTCTATCATGGTGCAGAATGCTTACGCAGAGATTGTAAATATTTAATCAACCGATAGTTAGCTGCTGTCTTTAGGTCTTTATGTTCGTAAAAATGAATAAAATGTACCATTGTTGTCGGCATCAGAGTATTTATAATATTTCAAACAAAAACTGGAATTGATACATATTTTAGTATTCAGAACTAAGAACTAAGAACTCCGAAAATTGTATGGTAGAAAAAGCATTGAGCTTAACAATAACCATAGGATTACAATGTATATGGAACAAATAAAAATATATAAAAAATATAAAATATCTCAAAAATCAAAAGGGACTTTCGTATACCGCATGGTTCGTCTTAAACTCATCGAGTTTGGAGGCGAAAACCTCAACAGATTCTGATCGTGTGATTTCTTCAGGCAAATATTTCCAAGTGAAACAAATTATTACGGAGAAAAAATTACGACGTATATCCAATCGAGAATGCGGAATGCTTAAAGCCTTTGAATGTGTTCGTGTTCTAGTAAGGTCTTTGGGCTTTAGCAAGTGTTTAAGGGGATGGTTTACAGAAGGCAGGATTTTGAAGGTCAACATGAGGTCACTACGTATCCGCCGTCGGGTAAAATCTTGTAGGTTCAGTTTTAACATTCGCTCTGTGAGAGTCAAATTTCTGTACCGGGAGACCAACTTTGTAGCACGATGATAAATCCTGTCAAATAGTTCGATGTCCTTCCTCAGCCATGGTGCCCAGGTTTGGATGGAATATTCCATAACAGGACGTTTATACGTGTTAATTACCCGGGGTAGGGTTTCGGGCGTAAAAATCCGGAATATTCTTTTTAGAAGACTCAAGATACGGCAAGCTTTATTGTACACCATTCGGCAATGCTGTCCAGGCTTAAGGTTAAACGAAACCCAGATACCCAGATCTTTTTCTGCTGTGGTCCAGACGAGATCTTGCATGCCAAGCTGATACGTGTGGTGCAGAGATTTCTTAAGCTGCATCATCTCACACTTCGCAGGGTTAAATGGTTACTCATTCAACTAAGACCAACGAAATAAAATGCGCAGATCCCGTTGTAATGCCATACAGTCATTAACAGACCTGACACGTTTCCAAATTTTAATATCATCGGCAATTAGTATCAAGTTGCATCCAATATCCTCTACTATATCGTTCATATACACCAAGAATAGAAGAGGTACAAGCACCGAGCCTTGCAGAACTCCACTCGTGACGTCTATTTTTCTAGATTAGGTGCTGTCAACGCGAACTTGGACGTGTCTATCAGTAAGATAGTCCCTTATCCAATTCATCAATATTCCCGTTATTACTGAGGATTCGAGCTTTTTAATTAAGATGTCATGGTTGACTCTATCGGAAGCTCTGGAAATATCGATGTAGCAAGCATGTACAGCCTCACGTTCGTCTAGTGCCTTGGTCCAATCCCCGAACGTTGTAAGAAGGTTAGATGAACAGCAACGACCTCTTCGAAAACCGTGTTGTGCTGCGGTCAAAATATTTTGGTTTTCAAAATGTTCTCTTATGCTCGCAGTCACAATGCGTTCCATTAATTTGGAGATCACCGGAAGTAACGTTACCGGTCTATAGTTTGCTGTGTCTGAACGGCTACCGCCTTTATAAATAGGAGTTATCATCCCTGCTTTCCATTGCGGTGGTATTTTTACTTCATTTAGGCTGAAACTGAATATGCGAGTGAGAGGAGCAGTCAAAGCAACGCGACACCAGCGAAGTACGGCGTGGGTAATTTTGTCTGCGCAAGGGGACTTCTTCTCGTTTAGTCGACAAAGTTCCCGCCCAACCATGTATTCGTTGATTTTCATTTCACTTATTAATTTGAAATGTGGCGAACTTGATGAAAGTTGATATGGTATACAACGCTTGGGATTGAAGACAAATGAGTAAAACGTTGCTAAAGCGTCAGCGGTATCTGGGGCAGTGTGGGCCAATCCATTAGGTGTTAGTACAGAGAATACACCTGGTTTGATCTTTGATCGTTCATTTACTATCTTGTAGAGAAGCTTAGGATTCTTTTCCATTTTCTTATGCAAGTTCCATTGGAATTGCATGCGATCTTCTCTTACAAGAGTAGTGACTTGATCCCGTATCTTACAGAATCGTTTCCAAGTTTCTTCCGTACCAAACTTCTTATGAGTTACCCAAGACTCTCGCTTAACAGCTAACCATTTCTTCGTTCTAATCCGAATAACAAACTGGTTGTTGTAGCTGCATTTGTGTGGTACAAAAATCGAGTTTTCGTAAATCTTCGAATTGAGATAATTTAGAAACGGATTGTAATATGAGCCAGGATCCATTGTATAAATCTCATGAGTGTGTGCATCCCGGAGACTGATATTTAAAGATTCAAATTGTATTTTACTTGTGACTTTCGTCTGTTCACACAAACGTTCGGCACTACATTCATAATCCAACAAAAGCACAACAAGATCACTCTTCCCCAGTGGTGCCAGGTATTGTATGCCCTCTACGGCGGTTGCCTCAGGCGTTAAGACAAGGTCAAGGATTGAAGGATGGTCAAGACCCCGCCAGCGAGTTGGCTGTTAATGTGATTGTGTAGTGAAGCAAATTCTATAACCTCCTTGAATTTATGTTTGAACGATTGCAGGGAACCTGAATAAGCCGAATAAAAAAAAGAAATAAATTGATCAGAAAAAAAATAATATCAGTTGAATTCAAAATTTACGAACATACTGGTTTCAAAAATCACATGGCGTCACAATTATTATAGAATTGTCAACAGTCGTTCTGAAAAAAGAAATAACACAATCATGTAATGTCACGTATAGTTGAATTGATTACTTGCCATGCCGTCAAATCGTTGTACAAAAATACCTGTCCGATTACCAAATCAAAGTTTGGACGATAGGGCTGTGAATTAGTTTCGAATAGGGCATTTTATAAAAAACTGACCTGTACATAATAAAAATACTGGCGTCATATAATACTGAAATTGTTAATTGGTAGAATCTCTGAATGTCTGCTTGTATGATGTTACACACTGTATTATAAAATGATTCAAATGATGATATTGAGTATGCATTATTTCGCATCGTAGTATTAAATCAATCCTAAGGATGCTTTGAACGTTAGATTTCGAGTTTAGTTTCAATATTCATGATTTATGAATAAAAAAAGCAATTAAACTTACAATAACCACAGAGTCGAACTATAGGTACAAATGTATATTTGTATAAATAAAAACAAAAATTCAATGTGACGATTATAGTTTATTATTAGTTTGTGAACGAATTTGGATTATCTCTCATATTATCGTTAAGTTACCAAATGAATATAACTGAACTGTTGGAGATTACCAAATGGGCAGGTAAAATATTCCAAACGAAACACAAACGTTACGAATGAAAACACCTGCTGCAGTTCCGCTTGGAGTGTAGTATTTCAAACTTGCGATCATGGTCACCGCCTTTGCTGGATATCAACGTTAAAATAATGAGTCCAATAGGTGGGAGAATGCAGTAAGTATTTTGTATGCGAGAATTAGATCGCAAGTGTCCTCAGATCCAGTCTGCTGAGTAACCAAGCGAATGATGTATTTTCGAGTCCAATGACAAGCTTAGAAGCTCTCTGATATATGCGATCCAGAAGTAAGATTCTTTTGGAGCCATGGTTTCCAGGATTAAGCGGTATAGTCCAAAACCGGATGTATATATGTTTTCGCAATGAAAGGAAAACACCTCGGAGAAAAACGTCAAAACATATGCCGTAATATGCCGAGCTGCCAAGACGCAATTCTCTGAATGGCTTCGCAATGTAGACCATTTTTCAACGTACCGCAAATCAAGACAAACAGTTCATTTTTCTTCGGTGTACTCCAAGATTTTGTAGCCGAGCTTCTATGGATAGTAAAATCCAAGTTCACTACCTATATGAATCATCTGCGACTTTTGCACATTTAACGTCAGTTTAATTTCCGATGACCAGTTGTACAAATAATCCAAATTCTTTTGCAGCAAAATACAATGATCAGCATTACTGATTCAAATCCATACTTTTATATCTTCAGCAATTAATACCACCTTACTATCATTTGTTATTGATATATCTCCAATTTTGACTAGAAACAGTATTGGTCCAAGCACTGATTTTTCTGGAACACTGCTAGTGACATCGATTTTCTTATCTAATACGCCTCCCACCCGAACTCTAATGTGTCTGATGCTGAGGTAATCACTTATCAATTTAACAATTATTCCAGAAAATATCATGTTTCATTAACTTGTTCATAAGTAAATTATGATCGAATATTTCGAAAGCTTTAGAAATATCCAGGTAGTACGCATTGATACAAAACTCCGCGACTACAAACCTCACCCGATCGTTTAAGCTTATCAGCGAAATTTGATAAACAGCAGCGATTTCTGCGAAATCCCTGCAAGGCAACTGACAAAATTTTGTTCGTTTCCATATGTCGCAATATTTCTGCGGTTGTAATTCACTCATATAAATAATATATATATATATATATATATTATATTTCTGCTTCATTTTGATTTGTATAATTTCCATTCAATGACATAACGTATAATGTAAAAAGGTGAATATCACTGAAACGAAAAATAGCGCGTAACGGTCAGAAAACGTCGTTATATTGAAACTTGAAATCTAAGAACACACAGGTCGATTTAAGGATATGAAAGTGCATCCACTATGTTTAACGGTTAACGCGATGTTTAGATAAAATTAAAACCTTCATTTCACTTGCAACAATTTTGTGAAAATGTGCTTTGATTTGGCGAAAATGATTAATCATTACAAGGTTTCAACTTTCAAGCTACTGATGGAAAATTTAAGTATGACCAACACGTTAAATCACATGTGTTCACACGTGTAGATGTTGTTCATTCTTTGATGTTGAAGCAAAATTAGTATAAAAAATGAAGAAAATTGTTTTTTTAATATTTTGATCTTAGTAAATCATTGTTACATATAGTATAAAATCCAGATTCATATAACGTTCTAAAATGTCCTTAAAATGATTGTTCAGTTGGTCTCCTTCGTTCGATGTCGAGCATGTTTGTACTTTTTATTCTGATGAATGTTTCATGCGCAACAGCTTTATGAATAACTTAATGGTTTGATACCGCAAAAACAATCTCTTTTGCACCAACATATGTCACAATTTATGATTTATTGTCGTTGATCTTTGTCTTTTGTTGTCGACAATGGATGTACATCATAATCGCGTAAATTCTCATGTTTTACAGCGTTTCGATTGACCAAAGTGTCTGAAATTTGGCTGATGCCTATTTAGTCTAGAAGGCGCTGGTTTCCACATTTGGTTAAGAATTATCCCGACACAATATAGACCGTTACAAAAAGCAACGGGATCACTGGTTACATGTGAGTAAATTCATCTGCGAAAGAAGCATATGAGAACTTAATTGAAGCATCGACTCATTAAAACAACATCCAGCATGAGAAGTTTGTGCAGTAGGTAAGATGAAGATTCCTGAAACATAGAATAAAAATACGCATTACAATCGCTCCAATAATTTTACTAAACACGTATCTTCCAAGCAAATGAATTTAGTTATAGGGCATCGAAGTTTTATAATCATTTTTCCATGCTTGATAATTTTTTAATCAATCTACGCGAGATCAACTGAATTTAATTCGCCAGTCGTCCGCTCCAGCAAGCCACTTGTTTCTATTGCTAGTCCATCTGTCAGCTGGGATATATGTCGCATTTTGTATCATTCTTTCTAAATAAATTTTAAAGCCAAGATATATTACTATAAAAAGACAAAATGTGTTGCCAATTTCATAATTAATGTGGGTTGTATATGGTCAAGTATATATTGTAACTAATTTGAACAAATCACAAATACGATTTCGTAGTTCATCGCGTAATTTAACGGTGAATATATTTGTTATTTTCAATATAATACACCCACAGTGAACGAAAGTTTTAAGGTCGTGAAAAATCAATAATAATTTCTGCAAGGTGCACGAAATAAAGCGCTTGTGCAAAGAGTCACTGCATTGAAAACACTGATTTCATGGGTCACGACCACATTCGTTTTTCATAAGTTCACTGGTTTTTGAGAAGTTTAATAAGCTACGTAAAAACTGTTTAATGGCTGACACGAAGTTAAAATAAATTTGACTGTTTTTGTATATATTCTTCTCGTGGATTAAATTCGAGGCAGTCAAAATCGGCATTTTGATTGTTATCCTATTTAAAATTGATCAATTACGTTCATCTTCAGACAATTGCTGAACACACTTGCTGTGGTCACTCAATTGAATATTTAATGCAGCGATTTGATACATTAATTTGCACAAAATCGTTTTAATATTAGCACGAAGTTTGTGCCATAAACTCGCTAATTATTTCCAAAACATGGTTGTCATTTGTTTTCATTCGAGTGAATTTCTGAAACGATCTGCCAGTAAACAAAAGCTCATTTGCATGCATTTTCGTCACAGAGACATACACACCCCACCACCAGATTCGTGTTGCCTTCACTCATCAGGTAAGGGCAGTGGGATCAGGATACACATGCTCTTGAAACACTGAAAGAATGTTAAACAAATTGCGCCTGGGTGTAATTGTTGTGTAAGGTTAGTACGATCAACCTTTTCAAGCACATGAGCCCACACTCATGAAAACAGCTTTTGAAAACATAACCATGAACACCAAAGCACATTTGCATGATTGGGCAGTGTGAGCGATGGAAATGCATAAACAGTTCATGACCAATTGTTCAAAACCTGTCTACTTTACTGTGGGCTCATTCTGCTTGAACAGGTTGTTCGGACCAAGATTATCAAAATACAGAGGCAACTTGTTGATCTGTCAGTGAATACAGCCGAGGAGTTAAGAGATGAGCTACAGCCGCATACTAGTTCACATGCATAATGAATTATTACGTGGTTGAATGAAAATGGCTACACAGAATTCTCCTCAACTTTCGCTTCACAAACGTCACTGGCTGTTATCACGTCAAAACCATATTTTTCATATATCTATGTGTGAATAGTATTACGTATTACACTTCTAAGGATATACCTACATCCAACGACGAACCGTTTTCAATGGAATTCAGGCAAATGGGATACACATAGATCTCTTTTGAGGTGCTTATCCTTAGCTGATTATCAGCAACTAGATACATGTTTATTTTGTTGAACAATTGACCACGTGTTTAGGTTTTAATTTTTAAAGAGGGACATTACAAATGCGAAAAAAACTTATCTGCTATGCGCAATTTTTCTAGCTATTCAATGTTGCTTTAGTTGACAATCTAAAGCGCATACCACCACGATCTGGATTTGCACTTGTGATTTGATTGTCGTTTTGTTTCCAAACACGTAGATTGATACTTTTGCAAGTTGGATACAATCGAACCTAATCATTTTCTTTAACCAAGTGCGCTACATTCATACTTGTATTAGGGCCCGCACTACAGATTATTTTCAAATTTCCGCACACATGAATACCGATAACTTTCTCCGATGTACTTCACCCGTCGTTTGACTGCATAGAATGTATGAGAAAGAGAAGGGTTTTCCAAATTGCAAAACATGACACATGCGAAAGTTGAAGGGGAGCTTGTATTTAATTGACCCCGATGCAAATTAATTATGTCTAAATATAAAACGAGGCAACCCTAAAAAAAATTGAATTTTGTCCAAATTATTCCATCGTCGGCGAAACGTGCAATAATTTTACATTGCACAAGTTTCGGTTGATCATTAATAAGAAACATGATAGTAGATTTTTAGGACGCTCACATCCTGAAACTTCTGAAGAATTGATCTACTAGATCAAAAGCTTCAGATGTATCTGAGTACTAGGCCCGCACGGAACAAAATTCGTCTAAGTCGTGAGCACAAGCATGAGCGTGTTTTTTTCTAAGTTCATGTTGAGACTGAGAAATAATTTTATGGCCTGCGAGGTGCCTGATAAGACACCGCGTGTTGTTCTTCGAATTCGTGTGCATTGCCAGGAGGGCATCTATCGATTACTTTGAACTTTACGATTCGCTCAAGATGATAAATGAGAGTCATCAAGATTTTATGAATGCAGAAACTCAGTGTTCCAGCCCTTTGGGATAAATCGGTATAAAAATAGACAAAAGCTCAGCCCATGCTCCGATAACAAAAGCTAGAACATTTTGTTTCAAACTCCTCAGGCGCACTCAAACTTCGATACTTATGCAAAATTCGGTATAAACAGGGTGACGTCTTTATTTCGAAATGACAAGTAATATGATAACTGGATGCTGAGATACGAGAAGGAACGACATCTTAAAACACTTACACGAACGTAAACAACGCGAAAAAGGTTAAACCAGGATTTTTCTTGTTTAGACTGGGGACGGTTTGACAGATAATGTCAGGGCTACAGCTGAAACAAGTGTTTCGACAAAGAATCTGATACTGTCAACATCAGTTTAAGGTTTTATAGGGGTGGAAGGGTAAGTGATGTTGAAGTGAAACCGACGGCAGTACCAAAGGATCTACGCAGGTTACATGTTAGCATACCACCGGGACTAGACGGAATAACGCGGGTTGTCTAACATCAAGTAAGATGGAACTTTTATGCACCATATGTGACTTATTCTAACACACAAAATTATGTGAATCCTAACAGTTGACTAGAAACCAGTAGTTACTACGCCAGTGAAATTTACCAGTGAAATTACTTGTTATTTTGATTAATATAATAAACCTATGGTGAATGAAAACATCGAGGTTTAAAATGCTGCAATTTCCTAGCACCGTCTATTTCCAGATGCGTATAATTTTGATGACCAGGTTTTGAGTCACAATCAATAATAATTTCTTTAACACGTTGAATGCGATGGCGGAAAATGCCATTTTCTATATTTTCTACCGTTTATATCAAATTATCGACATCGTCTGCAGAGCAAATAACACTAAGAGTAATTTTTATGTTGTTTTTGAATATTCTCTAATATTTTCTAAGCGACCAAACAGTGGGTCGATTTGCAGCACAAAGAGATTGGTGGGTCGTATCGCACCTAATGTGTTACGGTGCACAAAATAAAGCGCTTGTGTAAAGAGTCACTGCATTGAAAACACCGATTTCATGGGTCACGACCAGATTTGTTTTTTATAAGTTCACTTGTTTTAGAGAAACTTGAAGTTCATTTAAATTTTATTAAGCTACGTTAAAACTGCTTAATGGCTGACATGATGTTGAAATAAATTTGAATGTTTTTGATTGTATTCTTCTCGTGGATTCATTTTGAGGCGGTAAAATTCGCAATTTTGATGGCTGTCGTATTTAAGATTGATCAATTACGTTCATATTCAGAAACAGCTGAAAAAACATGCTGAATAACTGAAGCAGCGACATGAAGCACCCCTTATATGCTGCAATTTGCAAAAAATTATTTTCCTGTTTCCACGAATTTTGTGACAAAGTATCGTTAATTATACCCAAAAATGCGAGTAATTTGTTCTCATTTTAGTAGAAACCGATTACAAATTTTCTGAAACGATCTGTCAGTGAACACTAGCTTATTTGCATGTATTTCCATCAGACAAACATATATCAGGTTAATGCTGTTTGTGTTCATCAGGTAAGTGTAGTCGTGTCGGGATTAACATACACTTGAAACATTTGAAGAATTGCAAACGAATTTCGCCTATGTGCCATTGTTGGATAGGGTTTGTACGACCAACCTTTTCAAGCACACGAGCCCACACTCATCTGAACAGCTTTTGAACCCAATGCTATGAATACAAAAGCTCGTTTGCATGATTGGCAGTGTAAGCGATGGAGATGCATAAAAATTTCATGATCAATTATTCAAACGCTGTCTCAGTGTGGGCTCATTCTGCTTGAACAGGCTGTTCGGACCAATATTATCCAACACTGGCATACAGGCGCAACTTGTTGATCTGTGAGTGAATTCAGCCGAGGAATTGAGAGTTGAGCTACAACCCAAAACTAGTTCACATGCATAATGAATTATTCCGTGGTTGAATCTAGATAATTACACAGATTTCTCCTCAATGTTCGCTTTACAAATTACACTACTTAGGATGGTGTTTCTATAGACGTTCATATTCTAATAATTGTTGTCGGCATTATACAACCAACAAAAGTCGAACAGTTTACAGAATACATCAGTGAAATGGGTTAAACTTAGAGCTGTTTTGAGTAGCAACTAGATACACGATTATTAAATCCATCGATAAATTATTTAGGTCTCTAATGGTCAATGAAAGAGATTGCAAATGCGAAAACCAACCTTTTCTGCAGGTGCATATTTTTAAGATATTTAATGATGATTTAGTTGCCAAACTACTGAGCCTAGCACTCTGATCTGGATTTGCACGTGCGAATTGTTTGTCGTTTTTTCCAAAGCGGTGAATTGGTAATTTCGCGAGTTGCATGCAATCGAACCTAATCATTTTCTAAGTTAGAAAATCAAGCCTAGATTTATTAAACGGTAATAACGGACTTTAATTATTTACACAGCATATAATATATACCAACTTCGTACTACTAAATTTTCAATTAAGCACATGTCCATATATATATATATATGTATATATATATATACGCAAATCACGGTTTAGTACAAGGCACTTCTATCTCAACAATATTCTCATAACTCTTGATAATTGGACTCGAGCCGTGGACCATGGATACCCTATCCATGCTTGTTATTTGGATATTTCTAAAGCTTTTGACCGTGTTAACCACAGTATACTCCTAAAAAAATTGGAGCACCTCAGGGTGTGCAGCAGATTATTGGCCTGGATACAAGATTAATTGAATGGTAGAGTTATCACGGTTAGAGTTGATGGGGACTATCCAGCGCAGTAGGAGTTACAAGTGCTGAACCTCGAGGCTCAGTCTTGAAGTCAATATTCTTCCTGGTGTAGGCTAACGATATACCTGAAATTGTACTCAGTAATATCATTTTATTTGCGGATGATATCAAAGTCTGGAGTAATGAACGCACCATAGAAGATTGTCAAATTCAACAAAAAGACCTCGAAGCACTTCCTACGTGATCCTCGCGCAACTGCCTGCCATTCAACATTCAGAAATGTAAAATGTTAAACTTGGGTAAATCATTCGAATTCACATACTCTCTGGGATCATAGCAACTTTCATGGGTTACGGAAGAGAAAGACCTGGGTGTATCGATTAGCAGTAATTTGAAGTCTCAACGCCAATGTTCTGTTGTATATATATGTTGTTGTTGTATGCTATATATATATATATGATATGTATATATATATATATATATATATATAATATATATTATATATATTGAATATACGCACTACGGTAACACAATCAACACGGTCTATAGTTTAGCGAGATAAAAAAAAATCGATTAGTTCACACCAATATACGCACTACGGTAACACAATCAACACGGTCTATAGTTTAGCGAGATAAAAAAAATCGATTAGTTCACACCAATGGCAAAGCGACTCATTTGATGATTGAATTCTATAAATGCATCATACATTTTGATACGTCATACATACAATGAAATCGCTCACCCTGTTAATAGTTATCGGTCTTGTGCAATTTTCGTTCACCGGTAAGTAATTATTTTTTTGTGAATTACGCATTTTACTGACTAACCGCCCAGAACTAAGCTTTACTTGTCTACATCAAAACGACAATGGTTCTCTGTCATGGTACCAACACACAATGTTAAAATCCTTGATATAATAATAATACATAACACTGTTTAATCGTCTATATATGTTTGGAGATTCAAGATTCAAGCTCCATGGTTTAAAAAAGCATTACAGTTAACAATAACCACGGGTTAGAAACAATGGAACAAATATATGGATCGTCCGAATGATTGACTGAAATGCTTTGTCAACAGGTGGAGGCGAAGGCAGCATTAGCTGTCACGTAATAGTGAAGTTCGTTTTTGCCATAGCTAAAATAGTTCAGTTCATGAAATCGTAAAACTTAAAATTCCAAACAAACCATACACGTACCGGATGAAAGAAATTGCCATAGTTCATTTTACGGTTAGGATACCCAATATGCAACGCTATCCGCGGATTCGGCCGTCATTTCAGAGTTGAAATAAGTTATCCCAATGAAAGAAGCAGTAAAGAGTAGTTAATGTTCAAGCTCAAGTTTGTCTCGCGTTCTCCTTTCTATAAGTATTCTTAGTTGCTGTTATCTAAGTTGATGCGCGTATGCCATACTTAGGAAACCAGCGGAAAATTTCGATTTTCGATGATATAGACGTTACAAATGCGAGATTGCATTTTAGATCCAAAATGTGTAAGCTTCAGTATATTGCTTAAAACTGGGTGTCTTTACGAGTCCTTCATTAGAGGGAACAATCGAGATAAAATGCCAAAAGATTAAGCTGAGTTGCGCAGTAGATAAATGATATGCATTATAGACAATTTTTCAAACTGCAAAATATCCAAACACCCGGTCTTTTCCTCTGACGTTTAATTCTAGAATTTTAACACCGTGTTAATATGAGTAATCAAGAGAAAATAACATGATACTTGTCCTACTGTAAATGGTAAATCGATAAAACTAATCACGCATAATTTAGAGGATGTGTTTATGATAATTAAAAAGCGCCATTTTTACAGTTGCAGTTAATAGAACTCTTGAAGCAGCTTCAACCGGTACGCATATTGTATTTTGCATCAGACATTTTTTTTAAAATCAATATTAAGTAGGTTTCAATGCAGCAATTTCATATAATAAGTTTATATCTGGTGATATTGACATAAAGATTGTGTACTTATTACAATATTAATTTTGCAATGTGAAAGGGTGAAGATTACAAAATTTAAAAGTTCATTGATAATTTGTTTGTGTGAATACAATTATATTTATATTATATCACTGTGATATGTAGATGAGGTTGGAAAAATGTCCGCAAAATTGATGTCAGGAAAATTCGAATGATTTTATTTTACTATAAATAAGTATAACTGAATCCGATCTCGTGGAACCACAAACATTTAGCCGACTGATGTATTATTTCGTACAGTGTTACATAGGCAATTATAATTTAGGCATTATTTAAAGTAAATATTCAGCCTATATAAGTTTTTTCATAAAAGAATTGTGCTGCTCAAATTACAACTTAATTTAACTTTCGGAGACCCTGGTTTTATATACGGGTATGGTATTTCAGTTTTCAAGATTAAAAACTATAGATTCAAGGATTTGGTTGAGAGCAAATAGCTGTACAATTTTTTATGCGATATACATTTTAAGTTTAAACAAAATGTACTTCCAAATATGTTTCTCGAAAAATCCACCATGTTCAAATAAAAAATCACAAAGTAATTCTTGGTTAAGTACTCAGGACGGTTCTTATCAGCCAATATATATCGGTCCTCGCTTTCCTATCTCCTACACATCACTAGCATTGCTAGCTAGATCTGTGTTTCAGGGCTCATTGTGAATGATCTTACTGTCTCAACCAGATGAAGGTAATCAGCCTTAAACAAGTAGTGTTTGTTACTAATGAGGATGTGAGCACCAAAATATATAAGTGTTTGTTTGCAAGATTTGTATACACTCAAGTCTTCACCATTTAATTTCACACGAGTTACCTCCTTCATTAAACTCGCAGTACAACGGGTAGGCTTAACAAAATAACTTTGTCATCTTCAAGTGTTTACGTATGAACACAATATGATTTCATCAAACCTCAACATCTTGTGTTAATCTCAAAATAATTAAAAATTTCTAACCGCAATCCATCATAAAAATAACATACAAAATAACAAACATTCTAGCAAAGATGAAACAATTCTATCAAATATAATCCGGAAACAGCGTATCTAGGATCTAGTGCATTATCTCCGGCTCAAAAAATCGAAGGTTGCAATCTTTATAAAATTTTCGAAACAATAAATTAACATATAATATTTTCTTGATTTTCATAGGCGAAGGTGACACGATGTCTGCATCAAACACACCAAGTATGCATAATACATATGTTCATTTGTTATTTTTTATTCATATGTAGGGAGTAATATCGCTTGAACTCTCTCTCTATATATACATCTCTCCCTCTCTCTCTATAAATATTGCAAAAGCGTGTTATACGTGTCAAATTTTAATTATTGGTTTCTAGCGCCGGAACTATTGTTCAAGTACGAAAATCCATCATTAGGTTCCACGTTTGTCAGACGGAGCGGTTTTTGGGATAAGCTCCTAATTCCAGAAATCGTGTAATGTCGCGGGTCTCTTATAGCCTTTGACAACCAATTCCAGGTCCCGACATGCACGCTTGGTACAGTGTAACCCGGTGGAACCACTTATAATTACATATAAACGAATTGGGGTTCTAGACCGGCGCCAGAAGTCAGTTTGCAAGCATAAATCGTACGTTCATGAAGGCTGCCTATCTAGTGGAATAACATAACTCTATCTAAAATCTCAGTTGCCCACTGACAACATCGAATCATACAAAAGGCTTGAGGGTACAACCTCGATGAAAAATCCGGAGGTGACGTCCCATTACGCAGTTCGCAGTTGAATTCAACTTTGTCCTGATGATTGCTGTGACATCATCGTTTTCCAGACGCATCAGCTTAGTTGTTTGTTGTCCAAACGCATCAGCATAGATCTTTACAGTTATGTGGTGAAGACGGAGCACTTGCTGCATTATCAACAGGTAAATCTTTTTGAAGAACTGCTTTGACGTACGTTTCAGAGGAACAATGGAGATGACGCTGCATCACGATTCTACAGATAGTAAATCGGAAAAGAAACGTTTACAGCTATGTTTGAACTAACGTGGAACTCGGTGTTTGCTAGTTGTTCAACTGTTGGGAAGTATCCTCATGTCTCAATGGATAACAATCGCTTGCTTCAAGCTGCACACCACCTTATCAATTGAGAGGCTTCTCGCTACTGTCCTTCAAACTCAATGGGTTATTAGGAAACATCTAACAATCTGACAGCGAAACCAAATACCAAACAACAAAGATCAACCAGGAAACTGGGAACCTGGATCGTTTACTCCTTACTCAGTGATTTCAAAACGGTGTATCGAATTTCCTAGACGTGAGAAAGTCAGCCATGATTGGCATCAGCGTGATCTTATTCTTGTAAGGTGCACTAATATAGGAAACGTACTTCTCACCAGATCATATCTAAGCGCAGACTGTGACACTGATCATTCTCTGGTACGTGCAAAACAAAAGCTTCCTTGACACGAAATTCCACAGAAATCAATTTTCTGTGAAACCTAGGATAGACGTCACTCGCATGTACGCGAGTGCGCGATTTGCAAAGGCCTTTTTACTTTTGGTCCGAAAAAAGCTCGAACGAGCGACTGGTTCGAAGCAAAAGCTTGTATCATGACTGATGTGTTGAGCGAGAAACCTTCATCATGCTTCGGGTACCAAGGTATGCCAACAGATGAAAACGTACGACGTTTAAGAGAAGCTAACAATAAGGTCCTACCGACTGCAAGATACCGCGGCGGATACTGAAAATTTCGCAGTATGTATAATGGGATCAAGGAAGCCATTGATTCAAACAAACTTAAAACAGCGCCTATTAGGACCCGATGAAGACCTGATTGTGGACAAAACTCAGCGGTCGGAAAGATGGGTAGAACATTTCTCCTCTCTGTACTCTAGTGACAGTATGGCTTTACCGCACGTACTTTAAAATGTCGTGCGTTTGCCGATTATTGCATATCTGAATACTCCACCTACTTTTAATAAGTTCAATTTGGGCAATCAACCGCTTAGCGAATTGAAATGCCCCTGGTGACGACAGAATTTTATCTGATCTCATTGAATGCTGTAGATCAGCGTTATTACAAACTCTTGATCATTTGCTTTTTCAGTGCTGGCAGGAGAAGTGTGTCCCACAAGAGATGCGTGACACAAATATCATCATACTATTTAGGAATATGGGGGATAAAAGCGACTGCATCAATTTCACAGGAATCTCTCTTCCGAAAGTTTTGGGTTAATTGTTTGCTGAAGTCTACTGATCCGGATACAAGTTTCAGCTAATATAATTTACTCGTAATCTCAATGTGGCTTCGACAAGGATAACTCAACGGGTGACATGATCTTCTGCCGGAGACAACCTCAAGGAAAGCGTCGGGAAAAGCGTATGCCAGATTCCGCTGTTTTTATTAATTTAATAAAGTTATTTGACTACGTCAGCTGAGAGGGTCTTTTTAAAATGCTTTATCTGATAGGCTACTACCCAAGCCTCCACAAATTCGTGTAAGAAGGTTTAAGTTCATTTTTACGGATTTCGTTCAGAAGACTTTGAAATGTGCCTATCCGTCAAACATGAGTGTGTTCATGCTCCGACGCTCTCCGGCATTTTCTTTGTTCGACCTCTGAATCACGCTTTTAGGTAAAGGCCATAAGTCATTTACCTACGCAATCGAAACGATGGCAGGCTTTTCAACCTGAACCGGTTGAGAGCAAAAACCATGGCAGGGTCGTGCTAATCCGTGACCTGCTATTTGCCGACGATGCACCCATTATTGCTGACTCCCAACAGATTTTCCAGTCGTTAATAGACTGTTTTTTGTCGGCATGCAAAGTTTTGGGCTAACGATCAGCATGAGCAAGACTGAAGACCTTGCTCAAGGGACTTTATCGCCTCCAATCATCATTAGAAAATTGTCAGATTAGTCCAGTACATCATTTCACATATCTTGGTTCAGTCATTGTGGATACCTCTTACTAGACATGGAGATCAATAAGCGCAGTGGCACAGCAACTCTCGTTTTGTGCTGATCAAAGTCTCGTCCCAGGAGTAACCACTAGCTGACAGTAAGATCAGAGATTATGTTATATAGCCTCTGTGTACTATAGGCTATACTGTATGTCAGTTAAACCCTGTCCACACACGCAAAACAAGAAAGGAAGTTGAATGCTTTCCATGTGCGAATCATCCGTCGTATCTTGAACATATCGTGGGTGGACAGAATTACTAATGCGGAAGTGCTTTTAAAAGCTGGTCTAAACAGTATTTTCACCCTAGTAAGTCAGCGCCTCCTGCGGTGACTTGGTCATGTCTACAGAATGGAAAATGGTCTTATTCCGAATCTACTCAATGGTGAACAAAACCGAAGATGCTTTGGATTCGAAAATTGGCAAACGATTCAAACCTTGCGCACTGTGTAGAGTGCTCTGTCAGGTAATCGTAGATTTCGCGGTCAGATAGATTAGATAAAAATATAATAATCATTTGCATGCTTTTTCATCACATACAGCCCACGACCAGGTCGTGCTGTTTGCACTCATCAGGTTGGGACAGTTAGATCAGGATCCGCATGCGCTTGAAACCGTTGTTGTTGTTGGCCTCCGTTGGTCGAAGTCGACCATGGATGTACATCACATCACATGAATTTCATGTTTTTCAACTTTTTGAATGACTAAACAGTCCGATTCGGGAGGAACAATCTCTCCCGCATCGCTTGCAACGATAGTCAGAACTCTGTTGTATTGCATCAGTTGCACGCTGGCGGCGCGATCTGCATTCAGCAGACAGGAGCTGTATTTGCTCTTCTTTGGCTTGCAGTCGACGCTTTACACAATGCCTCCAAAGTGAGCGGTCAAGAGCAAGTTCTTCCCAGCTTGCGGGGTCAATGTCAAGAGCTTTCATATCTCTTTTGCAAACATCTTTGTACCGCAAGTGCGGTCTGCCCAATGGTCGACTTCCCAATTGCAACTCAGCGTAGAGTAGATCTTTCGGAATACGACCATTTTCCATTCTATAGACATGACCAAGTCACCGCAGGCGGCGCTGACGTAATAGGGTGAACATGTTCTGTTTACCAGCTTTTGAAAGCACATCAGCGTTAGTCAATCTGTCCATCCACGATATGTTCAAGATACGACGGATGCTTCGTAGATGGAAAGCATTCAGCTTCCGTTCCTGTCTTGCATGGGTGGTCCAGGTTTCACTGCCGTATAGTAAGGCATTTAGTACGCACGCGCTGTATACTATCATCTTTGTCTTCACAGTCAGCTTGCGGTTACCCCAAACACGAGAGTTCAATCGAGACAAAATGACAGCTGCTCTGCTAATCCGCTTATCAATCTTCGTGTTTAGCGAGAGGTTATACGCAATGGTTGAACCAAGATATGTGAAATGATGTACCGGTTCGAGCTGACAGTTTCCAACAGTAATGATTGGTGGCGATACAGTCCCTTGACCAAGGACTTCGGTCTTGCTCATGCTGATTGTTAGACCAAAGTCTTTGCATGCCGACGAAAAACAGTCCATTAGCGACTGTAGGTTCTCTTGGAGTGAGCAATAAGGGCTGCATCGTCGGCAAACAACAGGTCACGGATTATCACATCTCGTACTTTGGTTTGTGCTCTCAACCGGTTCAGGTTGAAAAGCTTGCCATCACTTCGCGTGCGTATGTAAATGCCTTCCGTTCTCATCTTAAAAGCGTGCTTCAGAAGCAGAGCAAAGAAAATGCCGAACAGCGTAGGAGCAAGAACACACCCTTGTTTGACGCTTCGGCGAATTTCAAATGCTTCTTAAATAGCGTGATGATTTTTGTGTCTCGCATCTCTTGTCGTGCAACCCCTCCTGCCAACACTGAAGAAGCAAATGTTGAAGAGGCTGTAATAATGCTGCCCTACCGCATTTGATGATCTCAGGTGGAATTCCGTCGTCACCAGGGGCCTTTCCATTCGCTAAGCGGTCGAATGCCTTATTGAGCTCATCAATAGTAGGAGCGTTATCTAGATATTTAATGGTCGGCAACCGTTTGACGTTTTCAAGTGCATGCGGTAGAACCGTACTGTCTTTATAGTAGAGGGAGGAGAAGTGCTCTACACATCTTTCCATCTGTCGATTTTTGTCGACAATCGGCTTACCAGATAAAGACTTAATGGGAGCCGATTTAAGTTTGTTTGGGCCAATGGCTCTTTTGATCCCATCATACATACCGTGAAAATTACCGGTATCCGCAGCTTTTTGGATATTGAGGCTAACTTCAGTCCAATAGTCGTTCGCACAGCGCCTTGCAGTCTGTAGGACATTATTTCTAGCTGCTCTTAGAAGACGTAAGTTTTCATCTGTTGGCATGCCTTTGAACCTCAAGAATGCTGAGCGTTTTTCATCTAGCACAGCAGTCATCTCTGAAGCGTTTGCTTCGAACCAGTCGCTCGTGCGAGCTTTCTTCGGACCGAAAGTGGAAAGTGCGACTCGGCATATGCAGCTTTTTATCAATTTCCAGTTTCCTGAAGCAGATTCAAGTGGTGTTGTCTTGTTGAACTCGCACGTGAAGGCTTTTGCGAATCTCGCAGTTAGGTTAGGTTCACACATGCGAGTGACGTCTATCCTAGGCATAAAGTCTCTTGGAAGCATCCTCGCTCTAAGCATTGGCATCAGCTTGATCTTATTCTTGTTGAGCGTACTAATATAGGAAGCATGCTCCTCAGCAGATCATATCAAAGCGCAGACTGCGACACTGATCATTCACTGGTATGTGCAAAACTGAAGCTCCCCCACACGAGAATTCACCGCATCAAATTGTCTGAAACTCAAATGCACTAAGTATTTCTATTCTAAACCGAAAGCACATGAGGGGATAACTTATACTTATTTTCCAAGACGCAAGCAAACTGTAAACTTAATAGTTTGGAGAACAAAGATATACGTGAATTGTATGGAGTATAACGAGATAATTATGGCAATGATTGCGGGCAATGATACCTCGATTGGTAAGATTTGTAGTAATCAAACGAACTAGAATAATGTGCGAAGAGATTTAACTATAAGTACCTCATTTCGCCCAATACTCATGTATACAATTCGTAGACTAATGGGACCGAGCTGTAATTGCATCCCATCGATCACCACTAATAATATTCACAGCAGCTATGAGTTTCGTGTCTACTAATGTGAAACATGCAGCATTATTGATTATTTTCACATCTCACGATTTAAATTACGTAAATATTTTGATCTAATTTCAACAAATATTTCCAGAAATGTTTATCATTTATAACATATTGGCTAGTTTTATTACGGAAAATAAATGTCAAAGTTTTACGTATTCACTGAGAATTCGTCTCTGAGAATAATATCTTCCGGATGTACTTTCATTGCGAATGCTTGCAAAGTCTACTTCACTTGATAAACTGAAAATCCGAAATGGCAAATTATATTGTGACATTGCACCACAACCAAATTAATGATAAATACAACTCTTTTATTCTTCCTAATACATTTTTAACTCTTTATAATTCAAATCATTTGTCCTGGGATGATTTTCATCACAGTTCCAAATACGCTGTGAGTTTACCCCAACTGCTATCTTAGTTCGAATCATTGGAGTATTGATATTGGAATACGACAACCAGTAAAAAAAGATGAAAATTAGACTACTCTCAGAAATTCGGTCGCGTAGGCATGTAAATGATTGATTTTGGTCATGCAAAATATGAAATTGTGATACTAATTTTATATCGGTCATTATTCGTTATATAACTATAGAAATATCCTCAGTGGCATTTATCATAAAAAAGATTTTGCTATGTAAAACTCTATTAATTAGAATGGGTTTAAGCAAGCCTAAATTTGTGTGAGACATGTGATTATGCATTGTGGTGGTAGCTACGAGAGTTCACATTGTCATTCGAGCCGATCCGCTATCACATACTCAAAAATTATATTTGCTGCATCAGCATTTGGGTGTCCTTTCTTAGTGAACGCTGCTCCGATTGCGTAAAGAGATTCAAATAACAGGAAATTCGAGTGGATGCAATTTGTCGAAGATATATCTGACACACGTTGATATCACTTAATAAAATTCTGGCAACGGGAAATTGGCACAATTTCGAGGTATATTTCAAAATAATATAAAATCTATAGTTTTATTGTATATTCTCATTATTGTTGTATCCAAGTATGATGCGTGAGCTTAGAAATGGGAATAATTAGATTTTAGATTATGCCAAAAAGCATAATAATGTAGGACTTCGTTTGCATGACATTGAATATAATAAACGAACAAAGTTATGATCTGAAGTGCGTCATTTAGCCACGCCTAACAGATGCAAAACGGAGTATATTATAGGCTGTAAGCAAAGGGAGCGAGGTTGTTGCTTCTAAATCTGGAGTGTTTAGTCATTCTGAAAGCTGCGGATGACAAGATTCACTGGCATGCTCGACATACATCAAAGGAAGCCAATAACAACATCAGGTTGTAAAGAAATAAATATAAGCTACCTAAAAACACAATGTAAAAATATTGATCAAAAAACAAAATAACTAAATATTCGTGATGTTAAAACTCATCAGACAAGGACAGATTAATCCGGTTTCGTCTGAGTTAGAGCAGCAAAGGTTTCACCATTAATGAGAGTGGTTCATGAGAAAGTGATACGAAATTGAAGCACAAAAATTAATTATTTTTTAATTGATTTCTTTTGCGGCGAGAATGTATGTATATAATTGAATGATTCTCCTGATGCTAGGTAAAATGGAAACACAGATTCAACCCAGTAATTTAAAACAAATTGTTCCTTGTTGGAACAGGGAACATTAGGACTGATTATTTGAATTTTGGTTGTTGTACGATGCGAAATAGAATTCATTGTAATATGATGATACTAATTACTTTTCATTACAACAATGAGGCGCGAGCGAAATTTCCAACCTATGAAAACCATGAAAAAGAGTAATGAACTATTAATTGAACAACCGATGGAAAAGAAACAGGAAACAATTGATATGATAGCTCCAGCGGAAATGCAAGAGGAAGATGGTGAGTGAAAGTTGACTCCCAACTAAATCACGCAATTCGTGTTTGATAAATATAGAAAAATAACGGTCTGAATTATTTAACCAAGATAAATCAACTAATTTGAAATTTTTGACCAAATTAAATACAATGTTTAACGAGTTGCGATTCTAAGCCACTGTTGTTCTGGTTGTTATAACCAAACAGTTCAACCACTTGTGTTCAAACTTATGTAGAATTGGTGAAAACCCATAATTGTGAACAATAACTTGTATGCATTTATACAACAAATACCCACAGGGGTTTAGGGAGCATTGCTGGCATCAGGTAGGGTTCAGTATGTTCAGGATATACATGCGCTTGAAACGGAAGAAGAATGGTGAACAATTTTGTATTCCACAGTTAGTTAAGGCTGGTACGACAAACCAGTTGAAACATGTGTCCAAACAAATGTATAATAGGGTTAAACCCGTAATGATGAACCAAGTTGCACATTTACATGCATTTCCATTACACACACTCACGCAACGAGGGTTTCGTGCTAATTGCACGCATCATGTAGGAACAGAACCAGCAGGATGGCATGCGCTTGAAATATAGGACGAATTATAATATCCATGTGCCTCTGTGTGCACACATCTGATAGAGCTGGTGGGTCTTACCAACCTTAACCAACAATGGTATACAAACGCAACTTGTTTACAAATCTTGTAATTACACACACAAAAGCTAAATAATTTCTATTTGAAACGCTTCCGTCGTAAATGAAGCATATGATAGATGTACAAATTGATGAATTTGGAATTATTTCCAAAGCTTGCACAGAGAGCATGTTCACCGTACTAATGCAGCGCCGGCTACGGTGGCTCGGTCACGTCTGCAGAATATGAAATGTTCGTATTCCATACACAGTTATCTATGGGGAGTTGAAATTAAAAAGTCGAACATTTCTCAGATCACATTTGATGTAGTAAGACCTTAGCAAAATATATATGAATATTTCATTACGGTGTAAATCCATTGGGTGAATTCAATGCTAGAGTTGGTGCAGTTTACGAGTCTTAGAAAAACTGTATCGGGAGGTTCGGTGTACGTTAAACCAAGGAAAATGGACAACGTCTTTTAGATTTATGTACACAGTTTAGTCGTTTTGTCAGCAACACATTCTTTTAAACAAATATAACAGGATAAGTTATCTTGGGAACATTCTATCTCTCAGCATTGATATCCAAATGATCTTATTCTTGTTAGTCGCACTAATATAGGAATCGTGCTCCTAACCAGATCATATCAAAGTGCAGGCTGCGACACTAATCATTTAATCGTCTGTGCAAAACTGAAGCGTTTCCACACTAGATTTTACAGCAGTTAATTGTCTGCTAAGTCTAGTATAGAGGTCACTCTCATGTGCGGACCTAATGAAGCTGCGCGATTTGCAAAAGCCTTCACAGCCGAGGTCAGCAAGACAACTTCACTCGAATCGTCCTCATGCAACTGGAAATTGATAAAAACCTGCATATTCCGAGTCGCACTTCTTACTTTTGGTCCGAAAAAATCTCGAACAAGCGACTGGTTTGAAGCAAAAGCATCTGAGATGACTGCTGTGTTGGATGAGAAACGTTCAGCCTTCTTGAGGTTCAAAGGTATGCCAACAGATGAAAACATAAGACGTTTAAGAGCAGTTAGAAATAAGGTCCAACAGACTGCAAGACGATGTGCTAATGACTATTGGACAGAGATCAGCCTTAGTGTCGAAAAAGCTGCGGATACTGTAAATTTTCGTGGTATGTATGTTTGGATCAAGAGAGCCATTGGTTCAAACAAACTTGAAACGGCGCTCATTAGGACTAGATTAAGGTGCAATTGTGGACATAACTCAGCAGGTGAAAAGATATGTGCAGCACTTCTCCTCCCTTTACTCTTGGGGCAGTAAGGTTTTACCCGACGTACATAAAATTATCAAGCGGATGCCGAATTTTGAATATCTAGATACTCCCCCTTTTCTTAAGGAGCTCAATATGGCAATCAACCGCTCAGCTAAGGGAAAGGTCCCTGCAGACGACAGAATTCCACCGCAGTTTATCAAATGCTGTAGATCAGTATTATTACAACGTCTTCATCACTTGCATCTTCAGTTCTGCCAGTAGGTGTGTGTCCCACGAGAGATGAGAGACACAAATATCATCACGCTATTTAATAGTAACGAAGATAGAGGCGACTGCAACAATTACAAAATCATATTCAATCCGAATGTTGTAGGTAAATTGTTTGCTAAATTTATGCAGAACCTGCTGCATGTTTTAGCTGATAGAATTTACTCCGAAACTCAATGTGGCATTTCGCAAGGAAACCTCAACCGTAAAACTGATCTTCTTCCGAGACAACTTCAAAAAAGTGCCAGAAACAGCGCATGCCATTATATGCTGTTTTTATCTATTTTACGAAGGCATTCGACTACGTCAGCAGGAAGGGTCTTTTCAAAATGATTGATTTAATAAGCCTTCCTTCTATACTGCTCAAGATTGTAATTTCGTTCCACTCTAGCATTGATAGCTCAGTACATTCTAACGGTTTTAGCACAGAAGCCTTGAAAATTTGACGAGGCGTCAAAAAATGGGTGTTTTCTTGCTTACACGCTGTTTGGCATTTTCTTTGCTTTGCTTGTGAAGCACGCTTTCAGAACAAAGACAAAATGCATTTACCTACGCACGCGAAGTGATGACTAGCTTTTCAAAGTGAACCGGTTTAAAGCACAAACCAAGGCACAATATGTTGTAATCTGTGACCTGCTGTTGGCCGACGATGAACCCATTATTTCTTGCTCCAAAGAGCACCTGTATTCGCTAATGGACTGTTGTTCATCTGCATGAAAAGGCTAAGGGTAATCAATCAGCATGAACAAGACCAAAGTGCATGGTCAAGGGACTTTATGGCATCTTATCATAACTGTTTAGAACTGTGAGCTTAGATCATTACAAAATTTTACACACCTCGCTTCAACCATTGTGGATAATCTCTCGCTAGACATGCAGATTAATAACCAGATTGGCAGGGCTGCTGTCATTCTGTTCCGATTGAACTCTCGTGTTTGGGGCTGACTGTAAACACAGAGATGTTGGTATACAGCGCGTGAGTACTGAATGCTTTAATGTACGGAAGTAAAACCTGGACCACATGAACGGAAGCTGATTACTTCGCATATAAGGAGCATCCGTCGTATCTTGAACATATCACGGATGGAGAGATTAAGTAATGCTGAAGTGCATTCAAAAGCTGGTCTACAGAACATGTTCACGCTTGTAAGTCAGCGCCGCCTGCGGTGGCGTGGTAATGCCTAAATATTTGAAAGAAGGGTCGTATGCCAAATCTACTCAAAGATGTGATGCGTTTGTGAAATGGACCATTGGAGAGACTATACTTGCGGTACGAAGACGTTTGCAAAAGAGATATGATATTTCTTGGCATTCACCCGTGAGCTGGCAAGAACTTGCTCTTGACCGCTCATTTTGAAAGCAATGTGTGATGCGTTGTCTGCAAACTGGAGAGGAGCAAATACAGCTCTAGATGCAGAACTTAGACCACGCCGCCAGGGTGCAACTAACGCAATACAAACAGGTTCAGACTAAGGCTGCAAGCGCAGCGGGACAGATTGTTCTTCACAAATTGGACTGCATCGTCACTCAAAAAGCGGTAGAACATGAATATTAATGCAATTGTGATCTACACCAATGGATGACATCGACCGAAGTAGGCCTAAAAGGGTACGGCTAAGTAATTGCACCACAACGATCACCACTAATAATAAACGTAGCAGCTCAAGAGTTTTGTGTTGACTAATGAAAAAAATAATGCAACATTATTGATTATTTTCGCCTATAGCAATATAAATGACGTACATATTTTTATCTAATTCGCAGGATTGATAACAGTGTTACAAACGGGTCGCCTTGAGTGAATCTGGTTCATTTTAACGGAAATTAATGTGTCGTTTGAAAAACTACACGCTACGTTCAGAACTTAATACTCAGAACACAGAAACTTTCATGGTAGAAAAAGCATTAAGCATAAGAATAACCATAAAATGACAAGTATATGGAATGGAAAAAATTATGTTTAAAATATATCGAACATCAATAGGGACAGTCACATTCCTCATGGTTTGTTATATTCTCATCGAGTTCGGAAGCGAAAATCTTAATAGATTCCGAGCGTGTGATTTCTTGAGGCAAATAAATTTAAGTGAATCAAGAATCAAGAATCACGATTTTATGGTGATAAAAAGCTTATGCTCTACACGTACTATTGGATGACAACTGTATCAAAAATAAAAATTTAATCAAAATCACATTGTTAATATTTTTCTGGGTTCATGTTGCTTTAATACACCAGGCCAAATTATTACCGAGAAGAAATTACGACAAATAACCTATCGAGAATGCGGAATGCTTAAAGCCTTTGAATGTATTCGTGTTCGAATAAGGGCTTCAGCGTGTGTTTAAGGGCATTTTTTTCAGTATGCAGCATTTTGAATGTCAACGTGTGGTCACTACGTATCTGTCGTTGGCTAAAATCGTGTTGGTTCAATTTCAAAAACTTTGTGGCACCATGATTAATCATTTTGAGTAGTTCGATTTCCCTCCTTAGCCATGTTCCACAGGCTTGGATGGAATATTCCATTACCGGACGTATATACGTATTAACAACGCGGGTTAGGGTTTCGGGCTTAAAAGACCTGAATATTCTCTTTAGAATACTCAAGACACGTCAAGCTTTATTGTACACTATCCGGCAATAAGTCCAGTTTTAATGTTAAACCACACCCAGCATTTCACATTTCGCAGTATTAATTGATAGCTCATATGACTGTGACCAACGAAATAAGTTACACAGATCCCGTTGTAATGCCGTACAGTAATCAACAGACCAGATGAGTTTCCATATTTCAATAACATCGGCAAAAAGTATCTAGTTGCATCCAATATACGCTACTATGTCATTCATATACACCAAAAATAGAAAAAAGCCAGGCACCGATCCTTACCGAACTCCATTCGTAATGTCTATTTTTCTAGATTAGGTGCTGCCAACGCAAACATGGACGTGTCTATCAGTAAGATAGTCCCTTAACAAATCTAGCAATATTCCCTTTATTCCATAAGCTTCGAGCTTTTGAATTGAGATGACATGGTTGACTCTTTCAAAATCTTTGGAAATATCGATGTATCAAGCATGTACAGCCTTACCTTCGTCTAGTGCCTTTGTCCAATCCTCGAAAGTTGAACGAAGGTTAGATAAACTGCAACGATCTCTTCGAAAGCCGCGATGTGCTGCCGTCAAAATATTTCCGGTTTTCAAAATGTTCTTTCATGCGCACAGTCACAATACAAACAACAAACTGTTTGTTATAGTTGCATTTGTGTGGTACCAAAATCGAATTTTCGTCAATCTCCGAATTCAGATAATTCAGAAACTTATTATGAGCCAGAATTCATTGAATCAAAATCATGAGTGTGTACATACTGGAGGTTGATATTTAACGATTTAAATTGTATTTACCTCAAGATTTTTGTCTGTTCGCTCAATGATTCTGAACTACATACATAATCAAACCAAAGCAACGCATGATCGCTCTTTTCCCAGCGGTATATCCTCTGTGGCGGTTGCCTCAGGCGTTAAGACAAGGTCAACGGTTAAAGTTAAGTCAACACCCGGCCTTATAGTTACCTAGCTAACATGGTTTTGCAGTGAAGCAATATCTGTAACTCCCTTGAATTTATGTTGGAACTAATGCAGTGAGGTTCGAATGCACAGCCTACGCTAGAACGCTGTCACCAGAAAACACCGCCAGGGCCGTTAAACAAATGTTCACCTCTTGAAAACAGAGGCGAGATATTGAAATCGACAATGATCAGCAATTGCGTAGTCTAGCTGCTAGTGATGCGATGCAAGTATTCGATTAGCTTTCGGATGATTGCGAGCCGTAAATGATGCCGATGGTACATTCATCTCCATTGACTAGCTTTACTGAACACCACATCGTATCAGGAACACTGAATTTAGGATGATCGATGACATTACACTGCGCTAAACCTTCTTGCTAGTAGACTGCAACTCCACCATCAGATCTTCAATGGCGATCGCGACGGAATTTTATGAACCGAAAGCTCAGCATCAGTTATGCAGGGCTGAAATCAAGTTTCAGTCACTGCAACAAAATCGGGTGAAAGTCTATCACGAGACATTTGTGGCAATAAATGCTGGCAATGATACAACGACTGGAAAGATTTGTTTTACTTGAACGAGATAAAATAATGTGCAAAGAGACAGAATCAAATGTATTGTGTTTCTCACATCCCCATCCCATACACACCACTATCAGTTTCTTGCTGTTTGCCGTCGCCGGGTGAATACAGTAAGATAAGTTTCAACAAAACTTGAACCGAAGTATAATTACCTCATTTCGACACTATTCTCATGTATAGAATGCGTAGATTTGATGGACGTCGAAGTAAATGCACCCAAACGATCTCCACTAATAATTATCACGACAGATAAAGTGTTTTGTGTTCACTTATGAAAATAATTATGCAGCATCATTCATTATGTATACCTAAAGCCATAAAAATTACGTACTTGTTTTAATCTAATTCGTCGAATTAATAACATTGTTACAATCGGGTCGCCCTGGGTGAATGTGATTCATTTTAACGGAAATTTATGTGGCGTTTAAATAAGCAAATTGATACGTTTTCGCTTCTTTTATAAAACAATTGAAACATATTTCAGGTTCGATATCGGGAACTAAAGAGTCACTAGGTTATTTAACATGGAACAGTTAGCCGCTTTCCAAATTTTTATCACGTTCGTTAATATTTCATTAGAATTACTTTTCGCTTTTTTGCATTTGACAACATACCACTTTGTAAGTGGCAAAATAAGCAAACATCTTTTAATAGTTCATCTCTCGAAAACAATGCAATAGTGGAAAGTTGAGTAAACCTTTGACTTACGTTTTGTTTATTCGATTTGAAATATATATAAAACCAAATTTGAGTCCTATTACCGAGGATAATTGTATCGTGTGTGGAAAGCAAAATGCTGTTGAATTGCTAAGAATGAACAATTCAATTCAGAATACTTCTCTAATGGCAACTTTATAATACTCAGCTTTTCATTGGTGATCTAATATATGGATCTAATTTATGGAGTATAACGAGACATTTGTGGCAATGATTGCGGGCAATGATACCTTGACTAATAAGATTTGTAGTAATCAAACGAAATAGAATAATATGCGAAGAGACTCGACTGTAATTACCTAATTTCGCCCCAATACTCGTGTATACAACGCGTAGACTAATGGGACCGAGCTGTAATTCCATCCCATCGATCACCACTCATATTAATCACAGCAGCTAACAGTTTCGTGTTGATTAATGGAAACAATGCAGCATTATTGATTATGTTCGCATCTAAAGTTATAAATTACGTACATATTTTTATCTAATTCTAACAAATATTGCCATAAATGTTTAACATTTATAATATATTGGCTAGTTTTATTACGGAATATAAATGTGTCAAATGTTTGCTTATCCCCTGAAAATTCGTCCTTGTGAATAATATCTTCCAGATGAACTTTCATTACGAATGTTTGCTAAGTCAGGTTTACTTAATAAACTTTAGAAGTCAAATTAGCACATTGTAATGCGACATTGCACCACAACCAAACTAATGATAAATACTACTTCACTATTCATGTCCTAATACATTTATAACTCTTTATAATTCAAATCATTTGTCCTGGGATGATTTTCATCACAGATACAAATACGCTGTGAGTTTACCCCAACTGTTATCTTAGTTCGAATCATTGGAGTAATGATATTGGAATACGACAACCAGTAAAACGATGAATATTCGACGATGATCAGCAATTCGGTCGCGCAAATAATGGATTGATTTCGGACATTGAAATTGTGAAATAGTGATAATAATTTTATATCGGTCATTGTTAGTTAAATTTCTATACAAATATCCTCAATGGCGTGCATAAAAAAATTGTTTTTAAATGAGAAACTCTATATATTAGAAAAGGTCTTAGCCGCCAATTTTGATTGGGCACCTGTGATTGAGCATTGTGGTCGTAGCTACGATTGCTCAGATTGGCTTACGAGCTTATTGATCAGCCACCCCGACACATTGTATATAACGCCACAAACGTTGGAGGCCTTTCTTAGTAAACGCCGCCCGATTGAGAATATAGTTACAAATATTATGAACATCGAGCAAATGCAATTCAAAGAAGATGTATCTGACACACAGCGATAACATTTAATGAAATTGTTTGTTGTCATAATATTGAGGTATGTTTCAAAATAATATCCAATTGATGGATTTCTTGTATATGTCAATTATTGATGTATCCTAGTAGGTTGCGTGAGCTTAGAAATGGAAATATTTATTTTAGATGCTGTGGGACCGCATTCGTGTTGTTAAAACTCATCAGACAAGGCCAGATTGATCATGTTTGTCTGTGTTAGAACAGCGAAGATTTCACCAGTAATGCGTGGGGTTTATGAGAAAACGCTACGCAATTAAATCACAAATCCTAATTCTTTGCTAATTGATTCCGTTTGCGGGGAGAATGTATGTAAACAATGGAAAGACTCTGATGTTCCTACGGAAAATGGTAACAAAGAATTGACCCAATAATATACAAAATGTTTTCCTTATTTCAGCAGGGAACATTAGGACTGATGATTGGAAATTTGGTAGTTGTACGACGCGGAAAAGAATTTAGAGTAACATGATATTACTAAACAATTTTCAGTTCAACAATCAGGTGGGATAAAACTTTCAAACATGCGATGAGACAGACGAATTGGAGCAAAAAACGAAAACGCGGCATAGGAAAAAACAGAAAAAATGTTGTGAAACCTTCAGCGAACATGCAGCGGAAATGAGGTGAGTTAAAGTTAACTCCACACTAAATTACGCAATCCGTGTTTAATAAATTTAGGAAAATAACGGTCTGTATTATTTAACCAAACTGAGTCAACTAATTTGTAATATATGGCTAAATAACATGAAATGGTTAACGAGTTGCGATTCTATAACACCGTTGATTTGGTTGTTACGACCAATCTGTTCAACTACATGCTTTTAATCAGAAGTATAATGGTTTTAAGTCTATACTCTTGAACAGAAATACACAATTGTTTGCATTTCCACAACACATTCCCACGTGGATTTAGAGATGATTGCTGGCATTAGGTAGGGACAGTATGATCAGGATCCGCATATGCATGAAACAATGGTCGAATGGTGAACAATTTAGCGCTTGTATGCCACTGTTCCTTGGGGCTGGTACGACCGACCGGTTCAATCACATGTGTCGAAACAAATGTATAATAGTGTTGATCCTATAACGATGAACCAAAGTGCACATTTGCATGAATTTCCATCTCACAACACACGTGTGTAACTTGCTGTTTGCAAGCTTCTGGTAGGACTATTGCGAGTTGGATGTGCATGCGCTAGAAACAAAGGACTAATAATAATTTCCATGTGCCTGCGTGTGCACACATGTGTTCGAGCTGGTGGGTCGTGCCAACCTCATCCAACGGTGGTTTACAAACGCAACTGGTTTACAAATCTTGTACTGTTTCTTGCGCATGCGTATCCTGATCATACTGTCACTACAAGATGAGTGCAAACAACAAGATACCTGGCGTAAGGCGTGTCATTGAAATACATTGAAATGTGTTTTTTCATAAATAAAATCGTACTTTCTATCGAACAAACTTAGTTATTGCATTTTATTGACTGAAAGATCATTATACAATACAATTCCTTACATTTGTTGTATGCAGCATTTCAATGAATTATTTCAAATTGAACTTTCTGTCAATTTGGTTTAAATATATCAGTCAGGTATTGATAAAAATGCCTGACTAAGGATTTTTAAGTGCGAACAATTATAATTGAAAGTTATCAAATAAATGTTCACGCCTTCAGGATTACAGGTATGCACAGTTTTACCTATCGCGTATCAGACCACCAATTTCCGGAAACGTTTCAATATCGCTGCGATCGATTTCACATTTGTTGATATTTTAACCAATTAACCTCTTTCAGATAGGTTTGAAACAATTAAAGATTAATCTCATTCAGTGCATGTCCAGCTTACTACGATAGCTGGGTCATGACAACATAATGGAAGCCGGTCATATTACAAAATAGCTTCTCTATGGTGTGTTAAAATTTGGACGTTGACCAAAGGGGAGAACACAATTGCGGTAAATTAAATAACAAGCTGGCTGATTTTGACTCCATGGATTGGGAAATCTGGCTCCTAAATTGTTAAATACTTGTAAAGTAATTCACCTTTTTTCACGTGTTTGGGATGTTGAAATTGGTGAAGTCATGAAGCGGTTTTCAAGTAAACGTAGCTTCGCTTCCACATTTATTATCAAAAGGGACCCAGCGTAGCTATTGGTTGTACAATGTTCATTGTGGTACTTAAAATATACACCATTTGACGCTATAGTCAAAAACAAAAAACGTTTTCGCATCCGGTTCTGTGTTTGAAACTTATCAACTATTTTTTTGGGTGAAAAACACGAAGTATAATAATGTAGTCATAGTTTGTCTAGATTTCAGTCCGCAGAACTCATTAGGGAGAAACATGCCCAGCCTATAGGATTCATTATTTCAAATAATGTAATTTAACACATCTTTCCAATTTCTCAAATAATTTATGTCGAATCTATTCTTCCCACGCGGTTCATCTGTGATATGAAATGTTTGTTGCTCTATGGTCCCATTAGAATCGTATCACCCGATTCTCTGTTCCCAATAAGGACATTCTAGAAATAATCATTATATTCATCTTAACAATGAATCTCTCCAATGACACATCTCAAAAATTGTGCGATGATATTCTGAAAGTTTTTCTTCAGTAAAAAGATCAATGTACATCATATTGCTTGAGATTTTCTCATCATACTAACTTTTTAATATCGATTTGCAACAAGATTTTTTTAATAAGGAATTTCTCTTATAACAATTATGGTTGAAAATATCACGCTTATATGATGTGTAAGATTTCGGTGGATATAGTGGAAGTGTAATTCTAAGAAAAATGGTTTGTATCAACATTCATCGCATTTCGAATAGATTCAAATGCCGTTTTGTCATTATTCTTTTGTTTTTTTGTCATCGAATAACTTTTGGCTTCGTTTGCAGCTAGCAGGATCGACAGCTTGATCGATTCATCGAAGTACACAAATACATTTGCATTCAAACTAAATTACCCTTTTGATATATCATATATATAATGGGTTTCGTTTACCGTTCGCAGTAGAACGAAATGGGAGGCTAATTAAACTTGTACTGCGCATATGCAAAATGATAAAATATTAGGAAAATGAGTAATTATCTTCTAGTTGCTTGGGTATTAACTTCTAAGCACGACGGTAATATTCTACCAATTCATTTTTTTATCTTTTGCTCTATTTGTTATCCCAAACAATGGCGGTTGTCACGCGGATATCTACTTTCTTTGTCTCCCGGCCATCGTTGTTTATTGCTGTTCAAACTGTTTCCAATACAGACTAATTTGAATTAATCTCAGACAACACGGCGTATCGCCATCAAACTCTTAAAATTGAAGCTGCAGATCTTCTAATTCCCCTTTTTTATCAACTTCAATTGTACCAACATATGTCGCTATTCCTGAGTTATAACATCTGATTAAACACATTTCCTCATCGGTCTGGGTAAATATAGTCATGTTAGGACAAATCAAAATCATAGACCCCTGCAGATGTACCTCTTGTTCACCAATTTGCTGAGCCCGGCGTGAAGTTATATTCCAAGATCTGTTTAGAAGGGTTGTTTGTGCAATATTGTAAATCTGCAATAATGACCAATGTTGTTGCAATCAAAAAGGCAAAAGATGGATACAAGATGCTCCGTGGGTTTGATCTGAGGGGCCAGAATTCTTTGTGATTTACATTCAAACGTGTAGGTTGGGGTTACATC
The DNA here is from genome assembly GCA_013407085.1 of Atriophallophorus winterbourni. Lineage (NCBI taxonomy): Eukaryota > Metazoa > Platyhelminthes > Trematoda > Plagiorchiida > Microphallidae > Atriophallophorus > Atriophallophorus winterbourni. The sequence continues at coordinate 75,135 of JACCGJ010001501.1, read as the reverse complement.
TGGAAATTGAATAAATAAAAACGGTCAGAAATGTAGGATGTTGAAATTCAATAGACAAATTGCCACAGGTTTAAGTAGAATAAAGCAGTGAAATAAAGTGGAATGAAAAACGCAAGTTTTTAACACATTGCTATCGCACTGTTGATAGATTCTGGGTACTGTTTCATCTCATGAAGATGACGATAAATAATTCTAATTTACAGTTGAATTGAACAACATTTTAAAGCTTCTAAATAGGGTTTAAACAATTATGCTCGGGGAATAGATTGATGGGTTAAGGAAATTTTGTCCGGCACTATCGGACCAAGTTTTCTGGTAAGTGCCTTTACCAAAACTGATTGTGAGCTATCTAAACCTCGGACAATTTTAAACTTAGATTATATAAATATTCAAATTCAACTTTTTATAATTTTATATTTTATCGAGAATGCTGTATAGTTAGCGCCATGCAAAAGTGTGACGAAATATATCAGCATATGTTGACGAAAAGAAGAAATATTGCTCAACATTGACTATAACTCGGACACTGTGCTTCTTACCAAATAAATGACTGTCCGCTGATGAGACCAAGACATTGAAAAGTTTATTTCCATCACACACAACGCACGACCGGCATCTTGCTGTGTGCAATCAACAGGTATAAACGTTAGGATCATGGTAGGCAACCACTTGAAACAGTGAAATATTTTTAAAAATGTTGCACGTGGTCGACATCGACAAAATAAAGTTAACAGTTTAAATTAAAACGACATTTTCAGAAGATTTGTAACATTTATATTGCATAGATATCTATGGGTTACAGACGACACTTTCCAATGCAGCTGCCTATTATCCGGCTCACCAGCAACATTGCAACAACTTTGAAACTGCTGTGATTGAGAGTCAAAATGTTTACCCAATTCTTGTTGAGGATGAACCACATCATGAAGTGTTATTTAGCTCGACGTTCTCGAAAATGCAAAAGCCACTTCAGTTTCGGAGGAAAATAGAGTGATCCTGAACATTGGTCAATACCGAATAAAACACCTGAAGCACTTCTGCTTGGAGTGTTGTATTTTGAACTCGCGATCATGGCCATCGCTTTTGCTAGAAGAACAATGTTAAAATAATAAGTCCAATGGGTGGAAGAAAGTAGTAAGTGTTTTGTATGCGAGAATTAGATAGCCTCGCATTTTCCGTTATGCAAGTGTCCTCAGATCCAATTGGCTGAGTCATCAAGCGAATGACATACTTTCGAATCCAATGTTAAGCATAGAAGCTTACTGATATATGCGATCCAGAAGTGATATTTTTTTGAGCCACGGTTATCAGGATTCAGCGGTATATCCTAAAACGGATGTATGTATGTTCTCGTCAGGAAAGGAAAACACCTCAGCGAAAAACGTAAAACATACGCTGTAAAATGCTGAGCTGCCAAGACGCAATACTCTGAATGGCTTCGCAATGTATACCATTTTTTAACCTACTGCAAATCAGGACAACTATGTCATTATTCTTCGGTGTACTCCAAGATTTTCTCGCCGAGCTTGTATAGATAATAAAATCAAAGTTCACTACAGATATGAATCATCTGCGACTTTTGCACAATAAAATGCAGTTTAATTTCCGATTGCCCGTTGTACAAAGAATCCAAATCGTTTTGCAGCAAAATACAATCATCAGCATTACTAATTCAAATCCATACTTTTATATAATATGCAAACAAAACCACCGTACTCTCATTTGTTATTAGTATATCTTCGAGTATGACTGAGAACAGTATTTGTCGTAGCACTGATCCTTCTGAAACAGTGCTAGTGACCTCGATTTTATCCTATAATATGCCTTTCACATAAACTCAGCGTTTTGTTAAACAACAGCGATTTCTGTGAAGTCCCTGCAAGGCAACTGCCAAAATTTGGTTCGTCTGCAGATGTCGCACTATTTTTTCGGTTGTTATTCACACAAACACGTTCGATAAATGAATACAGCAATGTCACTGGCCTGTAATTTTTAAATTTAGACCGGCAACAGCACTTTTAAATGGGTAATTTTGGTCCTATTTTCCAGTCAACACAACAAGTACAACATGATATAGGCAGCTTTTGGAGATATATTTTCTGGTCCTGGACATTTCTTCACTTTTAATTTTCCTAAGTGCCAGTAAGCGCAATCGATGTAATCAACAGTTTGATCGAGGACGGACGGTCAAGTCGGATGATTGGTTCCTGATTAGGCTTATGAATCTTTCTGCAAAACACCAGCATTACAGTCGGCAAAGAGTTATCAGTCTGATGAGTGTATTCAGTGAAGACCGACAAAGTTTTTAGAGCTATCTTTCACACGTTTATATAACAGCTTTGTATTCTGGTGCTTCGCAGAAATCAATTGCGATATATATATATATATTTGATTTTGATTTAATTGCCATTCTATGACACAACGTATACTTTAGAAATATTAATGGCACTGAACTGAAAATTAGCACGTAGCGGTCAGAAAACGTCGTTAGACAGAAACTTCAAATCTAAGAACACACAGGTCAATTTAAGGATATCAAAGTGCATCCACCATGTGTAACGGTTTGCGCGATGTTAAGATAAAATTAAAACCTTCATTTCACTTAAACTGTTTTGTGAAAATGTGCTTTGATTTGGCGAAAATGATTAATCAATACAAGGTTTGTAACTTGCAAGCTACGGATTGAAAATTGAAGCATGACCAACACCTTAAATAAAAAGTGTTCACACATGTAGATGTTGTTCATTCAGTGATGTTCAAAAAATCAGTATAAAATATAATGAAAATTGTTTTTATATTTTGATATTAGGAAATCGTTGATACTTAAAGTATAAAATACAAAATTCATATATCGTTTTAAAATTTAGCTTGAAATGATTGTTTATTTGCCCTCCGTAGTTCGAAGTCGTGCACGGATGTACATTTTATTCGCATGACTTTGTCATGCAACACAGATCTATGAAAGAGCCAACCCTTTGATTCCACGAGAACTATCTCTCGTGCAGCGACAGCATGATTGGCCGAACTCGGTCCATCGGCGTTATCCTAATAAATTTACCTCTCTCTCGTCAATTATGCGACGATCTTATTTAAAGATCAATGTACATCATATTGATTGAGATTTTCTGTTACTATTTTATCGAAATTGTATCAAGATTTCCTTTCAACAGGAATTTTTTATATAAGAATTATGGTTTTGAATATATATTACTCAATTGTATTCAAGTGATTTGGTTTGCATCAACATTAATCGCATCTGGAATTTCGAATAGTTTTAAATGCGGTTTTGTCATCATTCTTTTGTTTCTCGTGATCGAATAACTTCTTGCTTCTTTTGCAGCGAGCATGATCGATAGCATGTTTGATTCATCGAAGTACTCAAATACATTTGCATTCAAACTAAATTACGTTTTTGAGAAATGATTACCATCGATCACTGATGGTGTTCGGGAAACTTTCGCAGTAGAAAAATAGGGATCTTAATGAAACTTGCATGCCAATTTCATGTAATAATTCATATACGCTTTATTTTGTTGCTCACATCATCATCCCTTACACAGCACTATAGCGTTCTGAATGTTTGCCGTCATCTGGTGGAAACAGTATTATCAGGTTCAGTGAGTCTTGAATCAGTGGTGAATCGGTTAACAAAGCTATATTTGTGTGGCACTATTACACGGCGTTCTTAACAGAGTATCACAATAACTTAGTCTTTCATGAGCACCACCAGCGCTTTGCCATTAAACGCTATGAGATTTCGTAATTAAACATGATGGTTCTTTGTGAGAATCCTATATAAATGCGCCATACATATATGACTTTGTTTTATATTGGAGTTATTTGAATTATACTGGGTTGATGCTTGCAAAACTTTTAAACAGATAAATTCTAATCGTACCACAAATTAATAAGATGGTTATCGGAAAACGAATTTAACAGTTACCGATTACATATAATAACAAAACTAGAGTTAATCAATCATACGGAATCGCAAAAATTGGCAATGAAACAAAGTTGTCAGGATTTGAATTTGAACAATTAAAAGATTGAACAAATTTGGCAAGGAAACACTTTGTGATTCTGAATATCATGGTCGTTCGTAATTCGTTCATTATTCAGTAACAAAAAATATATGTTTGTTTACTACTTCACCGCTGTTATGTGGATCATTTAAACGGATCTTACATTCTCAACCTGATGATAGGACACGGATTAAAACCAGTTGTTTAGTGTTAGAGAGGTAGATGTGAACACCGAAACTAATGGGTCATTTTTAAGGAGGTCTAGCGATTAGCCAGTAATTGGTTTGTGATTATGTATTTGAAAATTGTGGTTTTGTAAAAACCCCATTTTTACCATTACATGGAAAACTCACTATATATTTAAGCAGAATTTCGTATTCGTTAAAAATAACATGCTCCATGGAATTTAGCGTTTTCATTGTGTATTACATTTCTGCTTTATTTTAATTTTTTTACTTTTTATTATATAACATAATGCATAATTTAAAAAGGTGAATCACACTGCACTGAAAATTAGCGCTTTGCGTTCAGAAAACTTCGTTAGACAGAAACTTGAAATCCAAGAACACACAGGTCGATTTAAGGATATCAAAGTGCATCCAGCATGTTTAGCGATTTGAATGACGGTTAGATAAATCTAAAACTTTTATTTCACATAGAACAGTTTTGTGAAAATCTGATTCTCATTTTGTGATAATGAAAAATAATGACAAGGTTTCAACTTGCAAGCTACTGATGGAAAATTCAAGTGTGACCAATACATTCAATCACTTGCCTCACACATGTAGATGTTTTTTCATTCCGGGAGGTTTATACAAAATCAGTATAAAATAAAAAGAAATTTGTTTTTATATGTTAACGTAAGAAATCATAAAATCCAGATAAATAAAAATGTTTTGGAATAAGCTTATATTGACTTTTGTTTTAGGCCTACTTCATTCGATTTCCAAAGTGGATGTACATCACATTTGCATTATATTCTCATGCTCCACAGGATTAAGAATGACTTAAAAGCAGCGACAATCTCTCAAGTAGCATCTGGAGCGATAGGCCGTCCTCGGTTCATCAGCGTCAGTTGCATGCCAAGGGCATGACCTGCGTTTGGCAGGCAAGAAATGTATTTGCTCCACACCAGCCTGCAGACGACGCTTAATTCAAAGTTTTTTTATAATTGTACTGTCAAGAGCAAGTTCTATCGAACTGGCAGTTTCATTTTTAAATTCTTTCATAACTCTTTTACAAACGTATTTGTGCAACATATGTGGTATTGTCAATGATCGAATTCTGGTTTCAAATCACCAAAACTAGATGTTTTGGAATACGATTACTTTCCGTTATCTATGCGTGCCCCAGCTACGTATGCAACGCCGCTTTAGGAGGTAAAATATGATTTGTAGACCAGACTAGAAAGATACGACAGATACTTCCTAGATGGAAAGCGTTCGGCTCTCGTTCCTGTTTTGAGTGGATTTTATAAGTGTCACTGCCTTTCAGTAAAGCATTTGATACGCACGCGCTGTATACCATTATCTTTGACTTTGTTGTTAACATGCCGTTTCCTAGACACGACAATACATGTGTTTTATTAAACACTAAACTAAAAAGATTAATCGATTCCCTCAAGCGGTAATGCGTTGTCATCGCATTCGCTATCTATTAGTATCTGAAATCTGAATTCCTATTCAAAAATGAAACAGATCTAATGAAATAAGAATTCCTATTTCAATGTATTTTCATCACACTCACACATTACACGACGATAATTATATCGTTCGGTCAGATCAGGTAGCTACAACACAATCAGTATTCATATGCTGTAAAACACAAGAACAATCGGTGACAATGTTTATCCTTTTTTGTTGTGGTAGGATAAAATTGATACGACCAAACTGTTGAATGACAATCAAACCATATTATGAATCAGGTGTGCTCAAAATATTCATGGTAACTATCACTTATACCAAAAGCACATCTGAACATATTTTTCATTTTATACTTTATATATTCCCTTACTATTGAGAAGAATACATCACATTTGTGTAATGATATGACACATTTTCTCTGATTGATGTAATTAGGACGTGGTATCTCTTTTAACTTTTGTTCATAATACTTGAAACGTAAATGTGCAGAATAGCAAGCAATGTCGTTTGACCATTACCTTTTGCTAAATAGAGATAATTTTACTTTGCATTTCTAGCAAATAACCTTCTTCACAAACATAATATCATGCAGGTAAAATCGGAATATCTTGATATGTATATGTAGGCTTCTGAATAAAATTAATTCCAAATGCGAAATTGTATTACATCTCACTTTGAATTTACGAATTTCAAGTGTGTTCTGAAGCATCCATTCAGTCTTGACTAGGCTGATTACATGTGTTACAGATACATAAATGTTTCGGTTTGATAACGCGAATGAAAAAAATATACCACGAATATTGTGTCGTTTGTCCATATCGCACATCATGTTGATTTCTCCGTGGCATGAAGACCTTAACTTTGGGGTAAGCGATGACTGCAATCGAAATCCATATAGGTCACTTTGGAATTAACTTGCTCCATTGAGTTTTCATTCGCACAAGTTTTATTCCTGCATTGTTGATTTCGTCTTCATACCAAAGGCGACAGCTGATCTAAAGTCGATGTGAACTGCTAGTCGGATTTTAACCGAGACATGCTTGGTGTGTTATCGCAAATATTCGTTATCATCTACCAGGATACATCAGATCATGGTCATTATATTTAGCAACTATATATTGCGAGCGATTGAATCTACTACTGATCAAGACTGATAAAATGCATTCTGCCTTCCAACAACTCAGTTAGACAGTGAAACTGTCATCTTGTTTTGTAAATATGTCGTATCTGAATCAAACCTAAATAAGCCTTGAAGACCAAAAATAGGTTTAGAGCGGGTCCGTACTAAATAACTTAGTGTGTTTGAGCTAAATGGATGAAATGCACATAAATGTATTAGATATTGTTCATTTACTAATTATCTATCATATCTCAGATATATTGTGGATGTATAATGCAACAAACCTATTTGTTTGAATCTTGAATTATTTACATGTTTTCCGTAGATGGTCTACCAAAAATAATTAACCTACGCTTGCGTTGGATTCTGCGAAGTTGATGCATTAAAATCTATGTTATAATGAGTTAAATTCAGGAAACCGGAAATGTTTAATAGAAACAAGAATTGCAAAGCTGATCTCGGTGAAAATATGTGTCAAGCATCATTTGAAAACTTGCTGCGAGGTAAAATGCCCTCAGAAGCTGATTGTAAATCAAGGAGAAAACGTGCAACTGCCGATCCGCCTAGTACTGCAAAACACTGATACAGCTATACGAGGATTGTTCCTACAGTTTCGAACTCTTAATATTTTCGGAATGATATGGTGAGAGATAGAGAGTTTTGCACACAATCGGCTTACACGTGCTGTAGAATTTCTCTGGTTATCTGAATCTACATACTGGGTGATTAAATGTTCTAAAACTCGACAGTTTTATATTTTCTCATAATTTCTTGTTCCTTCAATCTAATCATTTTTGGTAATCGCCTCTCTTTGGAATTAATGAATAAACAAAACCCAACCTGTAATTCTTTGAATACGATCTTAATAAAATAGCTCAATATCAGCAAAAGTGAGCTGTTTCTAAGATTTCTACGGATTATCAATGTATCAAGTGTCACAAAACTGCTCTTGTCGTTGAGCTAAATCCGGTCTAATGACCTCAAATGATTGACCCAAAAGGCTGTATTAACCAACCAAATTTTGGGAAATAGTTCAATAAAAACCAATAATTGATTGATGCACATAATCATTAAAATTTGGCCAAAAATAATAAATTCAGCACTCACATTAGAAAAGTAGATTGCATTTGCAATGAAGTCGCATAATTTGATCGTAATTTTGGGACTTGCTGTCCTCTTATCGATTACCGGTAAGCGATATCACTGCTGCAATTCGTGATTACATTCAATGAGTTATTTTTATTTCGTAAATACGATGGGATTATTTATTGTTAATCTGGCTATATGTCGATTTTATCTATGCAGATTGTTGTTAGATTTCTCTACCGCTTTCCGCCTATTTCCCTTAATCGAAAAACATTCGGTTAAAATTATGCATCAGATTACGTTTAGGTATCCGGAAATCTCTGATAATTCACAGTTTAATAAGATTCATGCAATAAACCACCGTTTTGAAATATTATTATAGGGATAAACCCCGTAAATGTGCCTAATCGTCATCATTATGTGTGAATAAATAAGTTAAGTTTCATTAATGGTTTCACTCCGACTTAGTCCAACACATTAAGTAGGTTGATCGAACCAGGTTTGTGTAAATTCACATCTCATTTCTAGACAAAATTGAAATTGCGGTTACACGTTTGCGATTATTGACATTTTATTAGAATATTTAAAAAAAATTTTCCATATGTATGAAACCGATGCTTTGCAAAAATCGTCTATAACCCTGTATTCTCATCAGTCGTGATAGACAAGAATTCTAAATTTTAGGCCTAAAACTATATTTTTAAAACTGTGAATTTTGTTGAATAGGATATTATATTGAGAAAAATTTCAACAATACTTCAAGATCGACGAGCGACATATTTGTTTCAGGGTAGAATCTCAAGAATGTTTTCTACTTAAACATTTTTGTATCATGGGCTGCATCAGCATTCATCTAGGTGCATAGTCTCAGAAACTAATGCGTTAAAATATTTGTTACTGCCTACATTCCTATTCCTTGTACAATTTTATTTTGCTGGTTGGCTGCTTTCATTGCTGCATTCAAGACGGCAGCTGGAAGACCAAACGTGGATGCAGCTCGCTGGAGGAGCACAATTAGATTTAATAATAAATCGCAAATATGCATTAGTGTAAATGTTTTGGGACATGATTTTCCACCCATTGAAATTAGCACGCAATTGTTTCAATAATTTTGAGCCTACACTCGATTTATGAATTGTCTTGATGTTATGTAGCTGCGGATGAAGTGGCGGTTGACACGGGAACACACGGTATGCTTTTAATAATTGACATCGGTGTATAAATGTATGATTCAGCGAAAAAAGTATCTTTTATCCATTCTACGTTGTTATTGTGTATATTTAATCGAACTATTTTGCCATCTCTCATAGCCATTGGTAACTGGCCGTAGAACAAGCAGACATTATCTCATAGGTTGCAGTATTAGATACAAACGTGATAGACAATATTTTGTAGTATTTACTTGGTGCAATATTATAAAATTTGCACATGTTAACATTCTAGATAATAATTTGGTATCAAGCTCCATACATCCGTCATTTTAAAACGCTTGAATGTTTTTAATCTAAAAAGAAATAAATAACCACAAAGGAAGAACATTTTATGAAAAGCAATGATCGAATAAATAGTTATTTCCCTTCCGTAAAAATAATCACGTAATGATGTAATATGAATGAAGAGATTAACAATGAGTTTAACATATCATTTATTATATAAACTTTAGTGTGACCGTTATAAAATGATTGTAATAATTACCATATTTGTAAACACATAGATGCCGATGAGACGGGTATGTATGCATTCTACAATACAATTCTACAGAAAATTTATAAATAAGAACCTTGTGATTTGCGAACTAGCGCTGCAGCGCTAAGTTTGAACGTATTATGTTAAACGTGATCTCCAAACTGTGGAAGAGCAAATACTCTTCTCACATGTCAATTGTCCCTTAGTTGAATCTGGCTTTTTGTACTACGGGTTATACTAATTACCACACCGCAATGCATGAAAACCTGGAATATTATTAAAAGCATTTAGAATCGAAGCTAAATACAAAATAGAATAAAAATGCTAATTTGCAATTTTGCGGTTGAAAAAATTAACGTGAAAAGAAAATTTACTTTTTATCTTCTATATATTGGAACGCTAATGGAACTTTCTTTTTCCATCATTTATGTTAATAAGATGAAACGAAGGCAGCAGTCTCGACTCCTAAAGATACTGGCGCTGAAGGTAAGTAGTGACGCTGACAATTCAATTCAATTCAATTCAATGTAATGGTCTAAATAGCATATAGCTTTACAAAAACCACAGAATTCTATGCGAATTACAAATAACATAGGTAGTAAAATTCCAATGGTGTGCTTGTTTATAATAAAATATAATATTGTCTTCTCTGCGTGTAAACTATTATTACTTGAGACACTGACCTAAACAAAATGATTGTTTTATAATGAATCAGATTTGAAATTATAAAACTGAAAGTTAATATTTAGTGATTATGTGAAATAATATTGCTGGAAATTAAAGTAAATCAGTAAACTATTTTATTTCTGCGTTCGTAAATCACATAAACATAAAAAATTCAAATATAGTTGAATACTAGGGAAAAATAATTACCATATTTGAAAATTTTTTCAGGATTCCAGATTCAATAATTTATGGTCACGAAGACCACAAAGATTAGAAATCGTAATTTGTACGATAGCTTTCAGTAACCACGAACGAGATCGGTTGACGTTGTATATATTTTATCAAACAATTCTAAATCCTTCTCAAATAGTAAGACGCACAATATAATTTATGCTCCATGGTTACAATTAAGTAGGTTTTTATGATTGTGGACAACGTTACAGAAGATAGTGGTTTTGATAATTTGTTGCAGCATACCTATCGAATTTCAATGGCAATAATATTGCCACACTCAGATTCGGAATCACTTATAATTGTTTAAAACTACAAGCCGTGATTCACGTAAAATACCGCAAAATTGAAGGCTGAACACTGTCAAGTTCTAACCAATAACGCTTTTCTAGTGTGGCGCATTTGTTCCAGTCCTGTGATGCATAAAGCTTAAACAACAGCTCTGCACAGATTTTCCGTTCATATTCATCGCCATCATTGCTGAGCTTCTTGCGACAGCAAGCTGAAATCTAACTAACATTAAATTTTTCTGATATCTTTCTAGATCTTGCAGTATCTGACAGTATCTTAGTTCACGTATCGTGAATGTGTAATCGGCATTGACATAGGCAAGTGAGCACATGCATGCTGTATGACTGGATATTCTTGACAAGAGAGTAACTCATCTAAGCAATCGCGAAAAACAAAAAGCAATGCGTTATATGTGAACAAATGTAGACAAATTGCTCTCATAAGACACCGTTTTTAAAGTAGAAACAAACTCCCCGTTCAGTCACATGTGCCTACACACATTTAGATGTGGCGTAAAACAAAGATTCCTATTTGCCTGCAATTACATCACACACGGCACATGACGAGTTTTTTCTATCAGGTACGGATAAGTACGATAAGGATAAGCATGCCCTGAAACAGTTTGTAAGTATGTATAAAAGCACCAGCCTGATTAGTCAAAGTGCCGCACAGTCATAGACTGCACGTGGGCCTAAATACTGAAACATTGGAATAAGGGTAAACTTGACGCTGGTATCTTGATTGTACTGTTCATACCAGACGAGCGCCAAGTGCACGAAAACGGTCGTGGATTGTGTGTGTGTGATGGTATTGCACGCAAATTTGGATTTTCGTTCATAATCTTGTGTTTAATCCCATTCTGTGTGCATTTGGGCATGAGATTGAACAGGTTGGTGATAACATCATTACCCATCAGTGCACACAAGCGCAACTTGCTAAATATTATCCCGATCTTCTGGCATGCGATTCTGATCGTATTATGCTTTTGAGAGGAGTGAAAACAGTACGAAACCCATCATGAAGTTTCCAGAATGAAAAGGCATTCAAATACGGGTTTTTGATTCCACCGTTTTGCAATTGTATGCCATTGATAGTACGGAGAACGGCAAGTTGCAAGTATCAAAACATATGCAGACTTATAAATCTATATTAATGGGTCATGTTTTTCCAACGACGTGATAAAACTAATACGAGCAAAAAAACTAAAAATGTAAACGGTGAAGCGTAATGTATAAGAGAAATAACCCAGAAAATTAGACTTACCTTTTTGTCTTATGATCCGCATAGAAAGTAATTATAAATAACGATTGCGGTGATAATCAAACGCAGCGCATTAGGATTAGAACTGAAAAGAACTTCACTTAGGGTACATACACTTTCGTATTGAATACACAAAATTTATAAATAACAACCTTGCGATTTGCGAACTAACGCTGCAGCGCTTAGTTAAACGTATTATGTAAAACATGATCTTTAAACTGCGGAAGAGCAAATACTGTTCTCTCTTGTCAATTGTCTCTCAGTTGAATCTGGCTCATTGAACTACGGGTTATCCTAATTATCAGATAGCATTGTATTAAAATCGGGAATGATATGAAACGCATTTATAATTGAAGCCTAATTAAAAATAGAAGAAATGCACTCAAAAAATATATGTCAAAACAAAATTTACTATTTATATTGAAGCGGTAATCGAAGTTACTTTTCCCAACCTTCATTTCAATTAGACACGAAGGCGGCAGTCTCGACTCCTGAAGAAACTGGCACTGAAGGTAAACAGCATAATGCTTACAAATAGAAAATATATTACCTCATGTTAATGAATGCGAGTAAATTTAATTCCAATGGTCTGTCTGTTTATGTTAGAATATTTTATTGTATTCTCTGCGTGTAAATGATTACGATTTGGGACGCCGATCTATGCACAATGGTAGTTTTGTAATGAAAAAGATTTGAAATAAAAACGAAAAGTTAAAATTGAGTGAAATTGCATACGACAAATTGCTGGAAAAATTCATGATATTTCATCGGTATACGGTTTTATTTCTGTTTTCGAAAATCACACGAACATATAAAAAATCAAATATGGTTGCATATTTCGGAAAAATAATTACTATATTTGCAAATGTTTTCATGATTCGAAATTCAATAATTTATGGTCGCAAAGACCAAAAAGATTAGAAATCGTTGTTTTTCTCGGTAGCTTTCGGTAACCACGAACGAGATTGGTTGACGTTGGTATATATTATCAAATAATTGTGAATCATTCTTAAATAGTTAATACTGAACCGCCCGTCATCTATCAATGCAGTATTCACTTCCCCGATAAATAGCTGTGAATACCCGGTCAACTGCGAGGCACCATCAGAATACGAGATATCAAGTGTTTTACGGCGAATGCAGAATGGTAAATCGCCAGGTGAGGACGGGATTTCCGTCGAAGTTATTAAAGCCTGTGCCGACGTATTATTATCTCCGCTACATCGGCTGTTTTGTTCGATCTGGGAGACGGAAGTTTTCCCATCAGACTAAGGATGTCTATCACTCTACCACTGCTGAAACGTGGAGATAAATCTGTGTGCTTCAATTACCGCTGAATAATTCTAATCGACACCGCTGCTGAAGTGTTTGCAACACTCTTGCTTATTCGGTTATCCGCCGAAAGAAATCTGCGCACCAGAGTTAACCAAGGCGGATTTCGCCATGGGATGGGTTGCGTAGATCAAATATTTACTTTGCACAGGATCCTCGAGCACCGTGCACGGTATCAACAGCAAACGATAGCTTGCTTTATTGACTTCCGCGCCGCCTTCGACTCCGTAGACCGTGGTTGTTTATGGGACATCATGCTAGCGGATGGGGTTCCATTAAAGCTCGTCAACCTAATCAGAGCCTATTACAGCTCTACAAGGGCACGGGTTCGTGTCTACGGTGAAGAATCGCGTGATTTTAACTTGCACACAGGAGTCAGGCAAGGTTGTCCGTTATCGCCGGTTATGTTTAACTATGTCATAGACTGGATAATGAACCAGGCGTTAACAGGGTATCAAGGGGTGCAAATTTCAACGGATCTATGGATTTCCGACCTTGACTACGCTGACGATATAGTCGTTCTGGGCGACAATACCGAAATGCTGCAAACCGTTTTAGACCGCATTAGTGCCACTGCCGCGAAAGTCGGTCTTGAGATAAACGCGGCTAAGACCAAGGCTTTTTTATTCCGACACACCAGGCATCCAGCCACTTCGCGTCCAGGGTTGTCCGATCGAATACGTTCCAGTCTTTAAATACCTCGGCTCAAGTATATTGCCCAATGGTCAGGCGGAAGATGAAGTGAAGTTAAGGGTCGATCGTGCTCGTAATGCGTTTTTTGCAGTTGAAAGGCACCCTTTGGCGCAAGCCCGGGATCAGCCTAAAAACTAAGACGCGTGTTTATCAAGCAGCGATCCGCCCTGTACTGCTTTATGGATGCGAGACATGGCCTTTAAGGTCACAGGATGTACTCACATTAGAAGTGTTCGACCATTGGTGCCTTAGGGTAATCTTGGGCATCCGATATACTGACCGAGTATCTAACGCAGCCGTACGAGAGCGTTGCAGCGGACTATCTCCACTTTCCGCTCACATACAACGGCGAAGGCTGTAATGGTTTGGCCACGTCCTCCGAAAGACAGACACAGCACTACCAAAACTCGTCCTCGACCCCAAACCCGCTCGCACCTGGCGTCGGCGGCAAGGTGGTCAAGTGAAAACGTGGCTGTCAACTGTGAAAGAGGATGTAGACACCCTGGGTCTGCGTACCGTCTACGGAGTTCGCAGGTAGGAACGAGACTGGATCACGATCTGCAACGATCTCGCCTCCGATCGACGTGCGTGGGCTGTTGTGATCCGAGACATCAATGAATCCGGCTAATCAACTCATGGAGCCAGCCGCACAAAAGTAAATTAAGTAAGCGTGAATGGAAAATAGAGAAACAAAAAGCAACCGGCAGTCTGATCCAGATAAAGTGCAGAACTCTTATAGTCTGCAGCCTGGTAATCTTCGAGAAGACTCAATTGAAGGGAGAAGGTTAGTGTACAGTACGCAAATAAACAAATGAAGAATTCTGAGATTTTACCAGGCAATGATCAGTGCAGATAGTTCCGGCGCCAAATATGCTATATTTGCGCCAATGATTTTACGTTCTAGCCATATCAAGAAAGGACTCCAGCCACACATGAGCAAACAAACATTCCCGAATACGCCTAGCGCCTGGGAGAGATATTCCATCTCAGTGCGTAAGCCGTAAGTCATATCATTTAACATATTCTGCGGAATCGAAGTGGCGAAAATACATTTCAAAATAGTATCATAACCATCACAAGCACGTTAGCAACAGCTCGTAAAGGGAACCCCGACATCCGTTTACAGACATCAATATTAGCAACACGTAGCTGCGTCAAATGTGACTACGAAACGGATGCCAAGTACTAAAAATGGTTGGAATGAGATTGTGGCTTAAAAATCTAACACAAAGATATAAGATATGCAACGACATATATATCATTCCGCACTGTTTGTCTGATGTGCAGAAATTTTTGTCAAATCGCTTGGCGGAAAATCACTCGACAACTACAATGAAAATGCGGATTCGCGGTACCATCCCATGTCCAGTATGCTTGTGTAAGCTATTATTGTTGGCATAAAAAACGCTAGGCGAGCCGTTAATTATTGATCTTTGAAGTACAAGAATGACGAAATCAATTGGTAAGCAATTGTAATACACGTCTTGACCGGATACCGAGCGACAAATGCGGTCAACTTTGGATCTGGGTCAAAAGTTATTAAAGGTTTCCATCGGAAACGCAATTCGAATTCTATCAATTTGATATTGTTTTTAAGCGTTTACATACAAAGCTCCGTAAAACAAAGTTTTCACAACGAAAAGCCCGAATATATTGTGATACCTATCGAGATAAATTGGCAATAATATTGCTACACTCTGATTTTGAATTACTTATGATTGTTCAAAACTGCAAGCCTTGATCCACGTAAAATACCGCAAAATTGCAGGCCGGACACTGCAAACTTCTAACCTATGACGCTATACCTGTGTGGCGCATTTGTTCCAGTGTTGTGATGCATGAATCTGAAACAACAGTTTTGCACAGATTTTCCTTTCTCCTCTATCGCCATCATTGCTGACCTTCGTGCGAGAGCAACCTTAAATCTCACTAATATTGTACCTTTGTGATCTGATATATCTAAGATATCTAAAACTACCTTAGTTCACATACCGTGAATGATTAATCAGCATTAACCGAATCACGTGATCACATGTATGCTGTCTGCCCGGAAATACGTGACAAGATAGTAACTTATCTGAACAATCGAAAAAAACACTAAACACATGCGTCATATGTGAACAAGTATAAACAAATTGTGCTCATAAAACACCGTTTTGTAAGTTGAAGGGTGTTTGAATAGTTTGTTCATTGTTTTTGTGTCTACTCATGAGTAGCAAGTCTTACGAAATATTCACAAGGCTTATCACAACGGTCTACATTGGGTGCATGAATGTCATGAATGTCTCTCCAGACTAGTATATATGAGTAGCGTCATGGCCGACCTGTCGATAATGAGCCAGCTACAACTATTGTGGTAGTCTAACCGATCTGATCTTGTCGTCAGGTCTTCCCATAAGTGTACGATAACACTGATTAGATCTGGCGGGCATTGTTGTTGTTGAAGGCTGTTTGGAGTGTTTGTTCATTATGTTTTTCTGTCTACTTATCAGTAACAAGTCTTGTTAACTATTCGCAAAGCTTATCACAACGGTCCAAATTGGAAGCACTGGACTCTCTTATTAGAGCTCATCAGCAGTTCATATTATATCTAGTGTCTGACTCGTAACCAGGACCTTCACCATTGTAGTCTCATGCCTTACAACATGAGCTACCGAACCCCGTTTGACCGATCGTGATTAAGTCTTCATGAATGCATCTCCAGACTGGCAGTTTCCAGTGCTTCTAATGTGGAGGGTTGTGATTAGATTTGTGAATATTTCGTAAGAATTCGTACTGATGAGTCAACGCAAAAACATAATGAACAAAATCTTCAAACACACTTCAACAACAACAATGCCCGTCAGATTTTATCAGTGTTAGCCTACATTGTATCTGATGAGAAAACCTGAAGAAGAAATCAGATCCGTTGGACGACCACAATAGTTGTTGCTGGCTCCTTCTCGACTGGTCGGGCATGACTCTACTCATATGTGCCTGTCTGGAGAGACATTCATGAAGACTTAATCGCGATCGGTCAAACGGGGGTCGGTAGCTCAGGCCGTGAGGCATGAGACTACAATGGTGAAAATCCTAGTTTCGAGTCAGACCCGAAACAGGATATGCACTGTGATGAGCTCCAATAAGAGCGAAACTCGAGTCCAGTGCTTCCAATGTGGACCGTTGTGATAAGCTTTGTGAATATTTCGCAATACTTAATACTGATGAGTAGTCACAAAAACGACGTTTTGTAAGGTTGGAACAAACTCCCCGTTCAATCACATGTGCTGAAATACATTTAGATGGGGCCTGAATCAAAGATTCTCATTTGCCTGCAGTTACACTACACACAGCACATGACGAGTTTCAGGCTATCACGGGCGGATATGTGATATATGATACGCTTGTCCTGATACAGTTTGTTTGTCTGTATGAAAGCACAAGCCTGATCAAGCCGCACAGTCAGAGACTGCACTTCGGCTAAAATACTGAAACAGTTGAATAAGGGTAAACTGAACGCTGGCACCCTGATCGTACTGTCCATAACAGATGAGTGCCAACAGCATGAAAACTGTCGTGACTTGTTTGAGTAAAAAGTAATGCACGCAAATATGGATTTTTATTCATGTTCTTGTGTTTAATCCCATTCTATACGCATTTGGGCAAGTGAGTGAACAGGTTGCTAATAACATCTTTACCCATCAACGCACGAGAGCTTAACTTGTTAGCCATTATCCCGGTCTTAAGGCATGCGAATCTGATAGTCCTCTCTTAATCAGATAAGTGAAAACAGTACGGAACATATCATGGTGTTCCATGGATTGAAATAAATTCAAACACGGATTTTTGATTCACACGTTTTTGTAGTTGTATGCCACTGACAGCACAAAGAACGATGAGTTGCAAGTATAAAAAAAAACATATACAGGCATATTATTCTACAATTATGGATCATGTTTATTATAACGACTCGATGAAAAATATTTTTAGCCGAACCTAAAAATGCACACAGTGAGGCGAAATGTGCAACAAAGTTTATTGATTAAGATAAATAAACGAGAACATTAGACTTACTTTATTGTCTTGTGATACCTATAGAAAGTAAATATAAATAACAATTGCGGTGATAAGCAAAAACAACGCATTATGATTAGAATTGAAAAGGACTCGACTTGGGATACATACAATTTAGTATTGAATACAAAACATTTATAAATAACAACCTTGCGATTTCCGAACTAGCGCTGCAGCGCTTAGTTTGAACGTATTATGCTAAACGTGATCTCAAAACTGTGGAAGAGCAAATACTCTCTTTTCAATTGTTTCTCAGTTGAATCTGGTTTATTGAATTATGGGTTATTCAAATTACCTCTCCACAATGCATGAATAACTGGAAAACTTTCAAAAGCATTTAGATTTGAAGCTAAATACAAAATAAAATAAAAATTCAAAATTTAAATTTTTGCGTTTGAAAAAATTAATGTGAAAACAAAAATCAACTAATTAGCTTCTTTATATTGAAGCCTTAATCGAACTTTCATTTTCCTTCCTTTATGTGAATCAGATGACACGGAGGAGGGAGTCTCGACTCCTGAAGATATTGTCGCCGAAGGTATGTAGAATAATACTTACAATTCGACAATATATTCCCTCGTATTATTGTATGCGAGTAAATAAAATTACAATGGTCTGCCTGTTTAAAATAAAATATTGAATTGTCATCTCTGCGTGTACACGATTATTACTTGAGACGCCAATCAATGCACAATGATTGTTTTGCAATTCATTCACAGATTTGAAATAAAATGGGAAAGTAATAATTTAGTGAATTCGCAAAACAAATTGCTGAAAACATTCATGATATTTCATCGGTATACGGTTTCATTTCGGTTTTCGCAAATCACACGAACATCAAAAAATTTCAAATATGGATGCATATTTTTGAAAAATAATTACCATATTTGGAAAAATTTTCATGATTCGAAATTCAATAATTTATGGTCGCAAAGACCAAAAAGATTAGAAATCGTTGTTTGTACGATAGCCTTCGGTAACCATGAACGAGATTGGTTGACGTTGGTATATATTATCAATTAATTGCAAATCCTTTTTAAATAGTGAGGCGCAGAATATAATGCATGCTCCAAGTTTACAACTAAGTAGATTTTCATGAATGTGGACAAAGTTACAGAAGAGAATGCTTTTGAAAATTCGTCGCAGCATACCCAGAAACTTGGACGCATGCTTGTGCACGACCTCACAATAACCAAAATGAAATCAACTTCTATGAGAGCGTCTATGTTAAGTCGTTTCCAGAGAAACTTAACCGCTCAAGATCGGAACCATGAGGTACGCCACCAGAAGTATCAATGACTCGTGAATTCGCCCGATGATTTGAACGACAGCGTTATGCCCAGTAAGTTAACTTCCATGCCAAACGGGTAGCGGTTATACGATACCCAACATTTAATACTGGTAATTACTCGAAAGGTATCAACTCGGTTGAATAATGAAACATATTTAAATAGTAAGCCTGCTAGCTAGTTCCGTCGTCAATCTCTATGGTCTAGACTTTCAACACCCTCAACAAGATTCTCATGCATGAACAAAATGTTTTAAAAACCGTTCTGGGCTACGTAACCTGCTTAGGTCACGCTGGTTGGATCACGTTTTACGGTTGCAGAAGCACCGACTTTCGAAACGGATTATTTTGTGACGCCACATCCCGATTTGCGTAAATCTCATGGTCGCCAAACCGTCAAGTGACATAGGCTGTTAAAACCCTTAATAGTAACCTTTCCAACGTCGGCGCAGAACGTCTTCAACACTGGGGTGTCTGCGATCAGATACCGAAATGGTTATTTACACATAAGGATTTGTCCCGAAACCGTATCCAATGGGTTACTTGCAAAAAGCATCATATTGTTTGTTTTCTGTAACTTTGAATTTAGTCAAGATTAGTTATTAGAAATTCCTGTTATATTGCACTGTAGTAAAAGCTGCAAGGAAGCTGTCATACAGATGTTATTCTAACCGTTCACAAAATGTGTTTGCATGCATGTTCCTTTCGAGGTGTAGTCACCTCATCCCAGTTACCTTGTTGTGACTGTTCTATAGAATCCGTAGCTATTTAAGTCCCACCGTTCTCCATCTTTTAGGATTTCCCTTTTTAATGTTTGTTTGGCCGTTATGCAATCAGTACTTGGTGCCGGTGTAATGATGGCTTAGATTATGTCGCATTATAGTTTTCGAACGTGAATCGAAATTGGGGAAAGAAAAACTACCTGGCAACCTGATCCCGTGAAAGTGCTGCTCAGTCATAGTTGCAGCCTTGTAATAACCGAAGAGATGCCATTTATGGAAGAAAGTTGATTTTGAGTACCCTGAATGATAAATTAAGTATTCTGAGATTTTCAACAAGTAATTATCGGCAAAGAAATTTCCGATGCAAAATATGCTTTATTTGCGTCAGTGATTTTACTTTGTATGCACAACGATATCTCCAGCAAAACCTGAGCAAACAAACATTTCCACATACGCCTGCGAATGAGTGAGCTTCTCCATCTAAGTGCGCCAGCATTTACTTGCATCAATTAACATATTTTGCGAAATCGAAGCGGCGATAATACATTTAAAATGGTATCATATCCATCTCAAGCAAGTTAACATCAGCCCGTAAAGTGTATCCTAACACCCTTCTACAGACATCGATAATAGCAACATGTAGCTGAGTCAAATGTTACTAGGCAACATTTGCCGAATACTGAAAATGGTTGGAATGATATACTGGCTGAAAAATAAAACACATTGACATAAGCTATCAGAAGACATATACATCATTCCGCATGTTTGATCTGATTGGCAGAAGGTTTTTCAAATCGTTTGGAATAAAATCGCTCGACAAATGTAATGGATGTGCGGATTCACGGTTCATTCCGCGACATCTATTGTTGCGTGAGATTCTATCGTCCCCAAAATGACCGCATGGCGAGCTGGCAATCTTTGATCTTTGAAATACGAGAGTCACGAAATCAATTAGTTAGCAATTGTGTTGAAGGTGTCGCACGTAACGCAATACACGTCTTGACCGGATAACGAACAATGAATGCGATTAACGTAAGAGCTGAGTCAACAGGTAATAGGGATTTCGACCAGAAACGCAGTTTGACTTCTATCCATTTGGTATTGTTGCTGAAAATGTACATACAAACTCCTTAAAACAGAGTTTTTACAAAGGAAATCCAGAAATTAATGTGATACTTATCGAGTTATGCTGACAATTATTTTACGACACTGGTTTTGAATTACGTATGATTGTTTGATACCTCATTCGCGGATTCATGTAGAACTCACTCAGTCCTCTCCATGCCGGGTGGCACACGAGGCGAAGACAACTTCACGCCAGTGGTTCCGGTCTGTCGCTGCTTCCGTTGCCGTCTGCACCGTGAATCCTTGTGCATGTAGTTCGCGTTCCAACGTTCGCGCCAAGTTTCGTTGGGCCGTCCCCTTTTCGTTTACCTTGCGGACGCCAGTGAATGGCTACCTTCGTATGCGAACTAGGATCCATCCTGCAGACATGGCCGAAACATCTCCACCGTCGTCTTTCGACTACGGTAGATACCACCTCCAGACCAGTTTTTCTCAGGAGCTCTTCATTCGAAATGGTGTGTGGCCAAAAAATTCGTAGAATCCTTCTCAAGCACTTAGTTTGAAACACGTTCATTCTGCGCTCAATGGCAGCGGTCGTCTTCCAGCATTCCGATGCATACAGCAACACACTCAGAATGTTGCTCTTGAAGAGTCTGATCTTCGTGTTAATGCTGAGAGCGGAGGATTTCCAAATGGAATTCAGCATGCAGAATGCTTGGTTCGCCTTCCCGATCCTTCTCCTAACCTCATCTTCACAGTCACCATTTACAGTCAGTTTGCTCCCAAGGTAGACTGTATCTGTAACCTCACTGAGCGGTTGACCGTCCACGAACACTGATGGTTGCTCCGGAACATTCTTCCGCATTACCTCCGATTTGCCAGCGTTAATTTCTAAACCCACCGTCTTGCCAATTTCGGATAGTCGATCGCTCTTGCTCTGGATGTCACTGATCTTGCACGCCAAGAGGGCAACATCATCCGCATAGTCCAGGTCTTCTAGCGGTCCCGCTGGGGTCCATGGAATGCCTGCTGCCCTGCCATCGGTGACCTGTCTCATAATCCAGTCTATTGTTAGGGAGAAAAGTATCGGTGAGAGGATACATCCTTGCCTCACTCCCCTCACGAACCTCAAACTTCTCAATGAGCATTCCATTGTGAGCGACTTGGCATTCAAACTTCTCATCGAAGGTTTTTATGAGATTTACAATCTTTTATGTTATACCATAATGGCGGAGGATTTTCCATAACACTGGTCAGTGAACGCTATCGAAAGCCTTCTGGAAGTCAATGAAGGCAACACATAGCTCTGTATTTCATTCAGGTGTCTGCTCTAGGATCTGACGGAGGACAAAGATTTGGTCAATGTATATATATATATATATATATATATATATATATATATATAATTAGAAAGTGATTGATATCGTTATATCCTTGTGTGTACCTCGATATATTATCGTAAAAAACCACCTAGCATCACAACTTAATCAGTATTGTCATTCCGCATATCTTAAGTAGGATTGATTGTATTGATTCTATTTACTTGTTTGCTGACTGCATAATTAAGAGGTATTTTCTTAATTGTGGATGTAATTTTTATGATTTTTATACAGAAATTTCCATAGGATTTTGGACGCATAGTTCAAGTTAATTTGAAATGTTGTAAAATAAAAACAACAACAAAAGCTTGATAATTTGTCATGATAATTTGTCATCAGCGATGGTAGTATATATTTTGATTGAACCATTATGTTGATAGGATTAAAAATATTGAAATTTGAATCAGATGCAACCATTTTCAAATTTTATTGAATACCATCAAAGAAATATACATTATTATTTTTTAATCAGGTAATACGGGCAGCTTCTAGCACAGTTGTATCAAATCAAACAATTTGCGATGATCACATGCATCGTATTGACCGCCATCATTCTGAATGGGTCCTCAATGCAGCATTGTGGATGAAGGAAAAGCCGCTAGGAAATATGGATCTAATGCATCATTCGATCCACGAAAACTTGGCGCCATAAAGAAATCCGTGCAAACAAGTTTTTATTCTAGGATCATCGTCATTAAAAGGTTAGTCGGTTTAACATTACTGCATTTTAAATATTCTTGACATTCACTTGGATTTACAACGTGACTTTGAGATTTTTAGCGCAAAACATAAAACTGGTCTATCAAACCAATTTATTTTGGGCTAGTGGGAATAATTAACATCCATTTTATTCGCTTTAACAACATGCATATTAAATTCCATCCACATTGTTGTTGGCACATCAGAACTCAGAATTGAGAACTTGGAAATCGGAAATTCTATGGTGGAAAAAACAATCAGCTGTACAAAAAACCAATTTGTGACGAGGTATAGAGAGTGAAAAAATATACAATCTTCCTAGAGTTATTAGGGACGATCACATAGCGCAGTGTTCATCATGTATTTACCAGGCTTTGAAACTAAAATGCCGACTGATTCTTAGTGTAATTTTTATTCGGACAGGTGAAACAAAGTCTGACAAAGAAAACAAATTCGACGAATATCTAATTGAGAATGTTGAATGATTAAAGCCTTTGAATCGTTGCGTGTTTGAGTAGGCTTCAGTAGTTGTTTAAGGGCATGATTTCCGGTGTGCAAAATTTCAAATGCCAGTTCAAGGTCACTTCGTAGTCGTCGCTGGGTAAAATCATGAAGTTTTAGTTGGACATTGGCACTTGGAATGGCGTTTTTTTCGTAACTGGAGACCAACTTAGTCCACTATGATAAATCCGTGTCAAGTGGTTCAATGTCTTTCCTCAGCTTTTGTGATCAGGCTTGGAGTGAATAATAAATAACAGGACGTACATATGTCTCAATTAACCAGGGTAGTTACTATTGGTAAGCCCCTGAATATTCTCCTATGCATATCTAAGATACGGAATGATTTTTTGTGACACCCAGACAACTTGATCTTTTCCTGCGGTGGTTCAGACGAGATCTTGTGTGCGAAACTAATACGTGTGGTGCAGAGATTTGTCAAGCCGCCAAGTTTTACATTCCGCATTAGTAAATGGCAACTCAACTGTCTGTGATTGGAAAATCGATCGTACCAACATTATCCAACAATTGTTTAAAAGTTTTATATATGAAATGTTTTCTCCGTTATTAAATTCTTTACATTTTATCTGAAATTTTCGCACTTCAACTAGACCATGAACCTCATATTTCGTCGTAGGATACCTATTCCAAATATTCTCAAGTTGAACAATGTTAACTGAACCGGATGACGTCAAACTGTCATAAAACCGATTTGGTATGTAAAGGAATGTTATGTGAGCAACGCAATATAATGAACATAATAATTTAAACAAAAACGTCTGGAAGATATGAGTCTCATGATAGATTTTACATTCAAACTGATTTCAGATTTCGATAATACTAAGACGGATAGTACTCAACGGGGAATTGTGCTTGACAGTTCTTACATTGATATTCTTCCCATATATTTTTACTGAATCATGATTAAAATGTTTTTCAAAGATATGCCCTTGGTGTCCGGAAAATTTTGTAAGTTCCCTTCGATTGCTTAACTACATTGCAATTTAAATTCTGATCCATGTAGATTTCACGCCATTTTTTATGCGAAAGCGTTCTATACCGCTAGTTCGTTTGTAGTTGTCATAGCGCCACACGCTAACCCTTAAACACAGACCTGCAATGAATCGGTTATTGCGTCGGGAATGCTATCACATCAATTTAATATGTTCTAATACATCAAGGATACAATTAATTAGAAAATTAATATTTTCAAAGATATTATTTTGAATGCATAAAATACTGAAATAAATTTGTGAGGAGATTGAATGTACTGAATTTTGTTCATGGGTTTCGCAATTGCAATAAGTTGTGGCTAAACAAGATGACTGTATTCGAAATATTTGCTGAACTATGCAACACTTCATTAAACGTCAGCCTAAGGTCTTCCTTTAAGATTCGCCGTTGTTACACATAAATACATTCCGTTCCAGGCATTGTGCTTTTCATACGGGTCACGAAGATCAATGCACTGGGACAAACTGAAGAGACAATATGGCATTGGGTGAGCAACTGTTATATTAATGTTGCTATTATATTTTTAATCTTATTTTATATTTTGTAACATATATACATTCTGTACTTTTAGCCGAGTAAAAAATCAAATTTAATTTGAGAGGTGGTGAATAAAACATCTCGAATAACTTTCTAGTTTTTTTGCAAACATCACGAGATTAAATCACTATTGAAGGCAAATCAATCTATCTGAAGCAGCAAATAGAACAGGAAATAAAGATGCTTTTATTATGCAAACGCATAATTTATAGGCTATTCCAGATTTTTCGGTCATATCTAATTTATTCCATCATTGTTTAAGATCCTGGGAAAATTCGTGAAGGATAAAGCTGCGTGCAAGCTATCCGATGTCGAGGACAAATATGAAGAGCTGATCAAAATGTTTCTATACATCGAACCTAAATACTCAACACTAACACCACGCATTATGCTCAGTCGTTTCTTCTTGAAATCACAAAGACGTTACACGCTTGGCGCAATGGATGCATTTTTCCATTCGCTATCCGCTTTTCAATCGCGAAACGAGTGAGATGTGTTTCAATTTTACGCAACCATTTAATTTCGTTAAGGAGAATAACCGAATCACCCTTTTTATTTATATCAGTGTACTAAATATTAAATATATAAATATATATATATATATATATATATATATATATATAATTATTAAATTGTATTTTGATGATTCTGGGTTTGATAATTTTTATAATAAGAGTGATTGGATATGATCTAAGTGGATTCTAGATCGAGGAGTGTAGAGCTATACGGGTGAAAATTTCAAGCTATTTGATACGATTTATATACAATTACAGTGTGCGCATGGTTTTACTTTTGGTTGGATCTAATTTAATTTTCACTTTGAAGCAATTAGGAAATTAAAATGCGGAAACGATGAACATTTTGAAGTTCACATTTCGCCAGTTTGTACGTTACCTTATTCGAGCAATGGAAATGAATAAGATTTTCATTTCTATTCCCACACAAACGTAATACTAAACAAACTATCTGCATTCTGACAACATTCAGCATTCACTTTGCAACATCCATTTGCAATTTTATTTACTGTAAAGCAATGATTTTGTCATAAAGTAAATTACAGATAATTCTGCATATCTTGGTTGTGTTAATAATGAGTTGTTAACGTTATATATTTTTTGGAGCAAAATAATTGTACAGCCGACTTATTATCTGGTGTTGGAGGGGGCGAACAAAAAAATTGAAGTGGTGATACTGAAACTCAGCAATTCACGCGGTTTTGTTTTATCGATGCAAAAATTAAACCCTACGTAAAGAGCATATCGACTTCGTCCAATATTTTACAAACACTGTCTCAATGCCATACTAAAGGTAAGGTAACACGAATACATACACTAAGATGTCATCTTTTAATGGCATTTACCCCAGAACGTGTAACATAATTTTCTTTGACGCCGATTCTAAATTAACATATATATCAAGTGTTGGGCTAAATACTCACGAGTTATGCTCAACTAAAACGACACCATTTGTCAGCGCCATCTGACTTCACGCGACTTAATAACGCGAAGTTAAGTAAGACTTGAAGATGTGTCGCAAAACCGTGTAAAGTTGCACATGACTGTGAACATCTATTTGTTATGTTAGCTATGGTGGCAATGAGAGCTAGTTAAAATTTACTACAGGTAATTCTTCAAAGAAATTGTCTTGCTGATATTGCTCTTAGTCCGCTAATGATGGTCTCATGCCCGGCTTCGAAAGACAATGATTTGAACTTAGGGCTATGTGACACAACCTTTAAAAATATTCGAGCAACAGAAACGTTAACAGGAATGCTAACAGACAATACGGATGTAAGAACCAATTAACCCCAGCTGGAAGTTGTATAAAGTCAAGGGATCAAAGCCAGAGTCATCTGTAATCCATCAGATCTTTGACTATCATTTCCACTACAACAAACCACAACGTCGCCACGTGGAACGTCCCGACAAACTATGAAACATGAAGGAAATTGCAAGTGACCACATAGACGAGGGATTATAACTTCACAGGCAGCAAGTCAAAATGGATTGTTTTCGGGCAGATGCGACTGACTTCTGGTCAATAGGTGTTGTACTCGTGTTACGAGCAGAAAGATGCCGCACGGATTCAGGAAATGGCTTTGATTCTTTTCAATTCGGTATTATTCGTTAAAGCCTTCTTGTATACAAAGGAGAACAGGATCAACATTGATATAATCCAGTGCTGCTCAACGACGAACGTCAATAAATTGTAGGCGAAGGAGAAATATTACTGTTAACCATCATACAAGAAAGACAAAAGAGGGATATCATCATTGGTATGAATGATTTATACACCAAGGTTGACAGTGACAACCAAGGTTACGAGAAGATCATCGGTTAACAAGGGCTTGGCGAGAGGAATGAAAACAGGGATAGATTCGCCGACCAAAGTAAGGAAAACAATGATTATCATTACGAATACCTACCTGATAAGTATTCCATAGTTTCTAACCATGATTTTGATTATTATAATGATTTTGTTTGAATTGTGATTTTTTGAGATATATCCTATATATGGTCAACCGTTTACTGCAAATACACAAACCTGTAATTTAAGCAATTTATTTTATAACGTGTAGCCTCAACCCTACCAATACGAATAACTCGTCACTGGTTTTCCTTGCTGAAAATATGTATAAAGCAATCCCGGAAATTTGAAGTGTCTCTCATTCACAAAGTCACATCAGGAATGGAAGAAAATTATTTGATGCAGTGAACACACTTTTGTTTTAATATTTGTCGTGATTCACAACACTACACTGTTTGAAATGTAGCAATTAATTTTTCACTGCAATCACAAGCTTTGAATGAATGTGATACATAAACGCGCACTCTGATCTAGACAATTTTATTTTTCCGTATTGGCACTAGAGACTAAAGAGGAAATGTGTCGAATGTGTTCATTTGATCTTCATATTTGTAAAACGGTAATTGAATAACAAGTTGCGCTTGCATGGCACGGTTGTACACATATGATACAACAAACTTGTGTTTATGTGCAAAATAGCAGCTGTGTTATTTGTAGCATTCGATATACACGTGTGAATACGTCAGAAACGAAATACGAGTAACCAATTTCTAGTTTTTCGTTGAGCTCCATCCAAATTTGATCAAGATTCACTGCAGCTAGCAACTGACATGGTTATATACGCATGTCGTAATATATAATGAAAAAGCATTTCAATCATTCATCAAGCAAATGATCATTTTAGATTGAGAACAAGTACATGAAATCGAATCAATTAATATCGAAATTAATCCCCGAAACATTTTGTAGAAACATCTTCGGATTCTCATATATTTTTAAACACTTGATTTTGTCATCATCGTTCAAGTCACCTTTTGAAAAAGAAAAGCAAAACAAATGATAACATTCCGATAATCTGAGATGAAATGTTTCAAATTATTGATGAAAAAAGGGGTTAAATTCTCACAGGGTCCCATGATTAAATTTTGTTCAAAACTAAAATTAATGTGTTGACCGAAGTTGAAATCTAATCAACGAATTCAAGATTTCAGATTGAAAGTGAGAATAGCAAGTAGCTGTACAATACCATAAGTCATATGTATAAAACTTAAACAAATCATACTTTAATCTTTGCGTCCATGTGCTTTAAATAAGGAGAGAAAGTAATACCAATTGTTACACGGAGGTTAGGAATCTAGACCAACATGACATGTTTGGGTTTAATTTTCTTCACAAGTAGGTGTGTAAGAAAGAATCACTAGGGAATTTCACTTAACTGGAGTTAACACAGGAATATTTAGTACAGAATGTCGCCAAGTTTGTTTGAATTGGAAACAATTTCTGGCCGTAATAAGTTCCACAAGAAGCATCCACGTACTGCGTGAACCGTGAAGGGACTGTTTATTTAGTAATGTGGGGTTTGAAGTGTTAGGTTGTGACTGCAGGTCGGAAAGGTTTCTGAGTGGGTAAGACCTCGTGTGGATTATTCGGAATGCCAAGATTACGTCAGCTCGGATGCGTCTGCGCTCGAGGCTGCTCAATCAAATTCTAGTCAGTCGCTTCTCAAAGGGTAGATTATGCAATCCAGTAAACATTTAGTTGCCTCATGATAAATATTTTCGAGGTGCGAGATACTTACTTGATGTCCCACCCTAATTCGGTATGTCACGATTAGGTCAGCTTCGAAACAGTTGGCATAACACCCTATTTCCATTGAAAACTAATTTATTACCCACATTAATGATAAAAATCATACGCGGAATCACAAAGTGATTCTTGGTCAAGCACACAAGGCGCTTATGGATGACTAAAGTGATGTGTTGCTCACATCCCCCGAAATTACAATCCACTAACGGTTTCTGGCTGTTTGCCGTCACCAGGTGGAGACAGTAAGATTCGGTTCAGTGAGTCTTGAAACAGTGGATAAATGGTAAACGAGTGTAAGTTTGAATGCCACTGATGTATAGGGTTCGTACAACGAACCCTAGTGTTCAAACACAGAATCACATAGTGATTCGTGGTCAAGCACTCAAGGCTCTTATGGATAACCAAAGTGATGTGTTGCTCACATTCACCGAAATTACACTCCACTACCGGTTTCTGGCTGTTGCCGTCATCAGGTGGAGACAGTAAGATTAGGTTCAGTGAGCCTTGAAACAGTGGATAAATGGTAAACAAGTGTAAGCTTAAATGCCACTGTTGTATAGGGTTCGTACATATGTTCGTACATTTTTAATATCAATTAGAGAAATAGTCGTATATAGATAATAATCTTGCTCATATGTGAAATAAATGATTAGGAACTAACTCTGATTGACAATTATCATCACCATTGTTAAAAATGTATTTAAAAATGTACTGAAATTAGTAAGCGAACAATAAAAATGGTTGAGGTACCCCAGAAGAATTGGTGAAAAGAGGGACCAGCTTAGCTCTGACACACAGAGATGCAAAACTGCATGGATAAAATGTATTACAAGATTCATAATCTGTATATGAGTTATTGTCAACGTTTCCAACGCAAGCGAAATGAACCACCTCCTGTATATTACTAACCATTGTAGTGGACTAGACTTTGTCAAATTTTCCACTCAATTTATTTATTAAACTAGTTATTTTCTGGAAAAATAAACAAAATTGCAAACGTTCACTACATCCAAATTGAAAGCGAAATAGTAGTAGTATTCACGTTCGCCTGCATCATCATGAAATGTTTTTACTCACTGACAGTACTAGGTTGATTGATGCTATTTTTCAGCTGATGACATGATCTACGTAAATGAGCCGAGAGTAATAACTGCTAAACCCCAGTTTTCTGATGACGTATTACACTGTGCCATTAAAGTGAGCGGTCGAGCGCAAGTTTTTTTCTCTAATTTATAGGGTCATTGCCAAGAACTTTCTTTCACTGTTTTTCTTCTTTTACTTTTTTTCTTCCTCTTTTTTGCGTTTAGATATCTTTCTCTTGAGTTAACCAATATCCAAGCCCGTGATAAGAACTAATCGAATAGGACAATGAAGCTTCCAGTAAGGTTTTTCAGTTCTCTATTTTTTTTCATAAATCATGACTGATCTTTGCGCATTCAAGTATAAATTTGAAAGGCTTCTTATATTAGAAGTACTCGAAATTGCTACTTCCAAAAACTAATCGAGGTTTTTGCTCGATTCGCGTTTTCCTTTTTATGTGCGGATTTGTTAATGCTACATTGATTAACTATCTCGCATGGCGTTTAATATTATTTAGAACACTTGTCTATATCTCCGCCAAGGACGGTCCCAAGCCCGTCTGAGAAAGGAGGGTTGGGCTTAGGGCTAGCAACCCTATCCCGTAAAACCTACATTGCTACGGAAACGAAGACAACAGATCCGTGGCTCGGTCATGTATGCAGGATGGATCCCAGTTCGCATACGAAGGTAGCCATTCACTGGCGTCCGCAAGGTAAACGAAAAGGGGACGGCCCAAGGAAACTTGGCGCAGAACGTTGGAACGCGAACTACATGCACAAGGATTCACGATGCAGACGGCAACAGAAGCAGCGACAGACCGGAACCACTGGCGTGAAGTTGTCTTCGCCTCATGTGCCACCCGGCACGGAGAGGGTTGAGTGAGAGTGTCTATATCCACTCTGACATAGGTTTATTCTTTTTTCATTTTTTTCATTTTTTCATTTTTCTTTTTTCACTTTAAATAGAATCACCTTCAGCCACATGCGATTCATGTTTGAAAACGGAACAGCTAATGAGAACGGCTTGACTGCCTCACTTTGCAAAACATTAGGCATCACAAACCCATATATTACCGACAGTTTGACAGGAGTCTATTGAAAACGCGCACATGTTATTCATTGTATGCATCTACGATACACCAACTCTCTCAATATGCTCCACTTGCTATTTCTGCTAATTCTCTGCACTCTTGGTCAACTACGCTATATTCGAAACTCCTGTAGCGATGCGCCAGCTCATCCGGTTACCAGCCTTTTCTGAAAATGTGGAACGCATTAGATTCAATTTATGTTGCTCTAAATTAGCTTATCAAATTGTCTAACCGGATACTGTTTCACTACATCGAAAAGCGGACCTAAAGAGAAACACAGAAAGCTCACGACAATGCTTCAACACCAATTGAGCTGATGCGGAAGTCATCGGAAGGAGCACACGTTACTGTTTAATTTCAACTACTAGAAAATCAACGAAGTCTTCGTTCGACGGTCTGAGAAACTGAAGTAATTTGAGCGAAAATTGCACTCAATCGCGCAAGTTGTTTCAAAATAAATCCGGGGTAGTCTCATGATTATAGATCCTTGTATTGTACATCTTTTATGTACACGTAGATCATTTTTCCTAATAAAATGTACTGTCTTTCATTATTTTTGAAACATTATTTATTCTGTACATACGTGACATACTTTAAAATATATAATTTATATAAGTTGTTCCTTATGTGGAAAAAGAAAATCAGTTTTGTAAAATTAGGTTCACAATGCAATTCAATATTGTTGAAGTAATATATCTGCCATTATTTGCCACGATTAACACAAAGTTTATAGAATGCATATGAATTCGGCTGAAAAGCAAGCTTCCTTCAAGATTCAAGATTCAAACATATATGGTCACAAAAAGCACATAGCTTCACAATTACCATATCATAGTAAATATTCGTTCAATAAGAAGTATAAAAAACAATTATACGATGTCATTGGAGTCAAGTAATATGCTTACCCTGAGTCAATACACAGGCATCGTTAAATCTTTATGTAACAAATAAGTGTCCAAGGTTCGAGTGAATGTTTTGATACAGGGAGAAGTGATAATTGCTTCAGGAAGGGCATTCCACAGGAAACAGACAAGCACCGAATAGAAATATCGGCAACAGTTAGTGCGGGAATGGGGAATTTGTAGTGGGCTGAGTGGCTACATGTCATTTCTGACTCACGGTATTCGAACAAATGTTTGATTGGATGATCTGGAGTATTCAATATTTTGTATGTAATGATAACGTCACTTCGATGTCTACGTTGAAGGTGAGTTGGGAGCTTCCGCTTTTTCAACCTTTCCTCGTATGTAAGGTCTTGAAAACCACGCACGAGTTCGGTTGCACGATTATATATCCTGTCAAGCATTAATATATATTTTTTCATCCACGGAGTCCATGCATGCGATGCATGTTCCATTGTGGGAATTAAGTAGGTATTCATAATGCTTGGCAACGTTCCAGGCGTAAAGGTTCTGAAGATACGTCGCACCATACCCAGAAGCTTTGAAACACGCTTGTAAATGACCTCACAATGTACGCTGTTCTTTAGGCTGCCACGTATCCAGACTCCAAGATCCTTCTCTGATTCGGTCTAGCTCAAAATCTTCTGTCCAAAATGATATTGGTACTGAAATGGCTTACCGATTTGCAGTAACTTGCATTTTTGAAATATTATAAGACAAATTCGTGAAAAAACAACTGCAATTCTTGAGTGAAATCTCGAGATAAGGCGAATACGTGGCAAACAACCGAATTTTGATTACGATTCCAGTAAAGTAAGGTTGAATCAATTGATACAGGCATCGCTGTTTAGGCTTCCTGATGTCCGACTACTTAAAGTTTGTGAGTAATCACATCGCAAACATTTTATTTATTTATCCGAATGAACTGTTCTTTCGGATAATATTAAATGAAATCTCTTTTCTTCTCAGTTCAGATCATTCTATTCATGTTGTGTTTCTATGTTTCAAAATCTCGTCAATATTCTCAAAATGACTTAAATTTAGTAAGCATAAAGTTTTTGAATGCCGACGTCGGGATCGTACCAGTCATATTGCAAATCATAGTCTGACTACAGTAATCAATTACCAATGGTGCCTCTATGACCTTGATCATCAATTCATTCAGTTTTTGCATACTGGATTCCAGTCCATTTAGACGCGTCTCAATTACATTCTCAGGGATTTTCGCCTGCGAGAATGACGCTGTTTATTGGCCTTGCAAGGTTGGCAAACGTAATAAACACCGGGATAAACTTCTCCATTAATATTCGATATTAAATCCGAGGTCAGCGATTTGTCGCATTTTGCATGCACTTTCAACAAACAGGCGTAACACGTGACATATCTCGCCATACTACTTACCAACTTTCGGCAAACCGTGCACATGCATCCCGGTGCGCTTTGTATCCTTTTCAGGGTCATCCGGTTAGGTTTGTGTACAGCACTGTTTAGTGGTGTGTGCACAGGCGGTGGTTCTGTCGAGCGATCGATGATGAATGTCGTGAGCGCGACGAAAAGCGTTGTTCACTAATAAGAGCTAAATTAGAATTGATTCCGGAGATACGCTTCGGTAGTTGATCGCACGATGTTGAATATATGACCAGTCGACGGCGAAGAATAAGATCTTTCCATTGACGCTAATCCCTTTGAGGACTTGAAGAGTATTAACAGGGTTGCACGCGTAGATCCAATATGGGAAAATCACGAGCAATCCAAATTTGCTCGTATAATCGAATACCGCTACGAGAGTGGTATATCCAGAAAGCTGACTTCGAGCGGATTCTAACAATGTATAAAATATCCACGTACGTGTAAGTATAAGAACAGTATATGCTGATAATCAGGAGCTTAAAATAATGCGACCACAAGGCACTATTGTAGTGGTGCAACATGCTCTATCAGTTTTTTATTGTCGGCAACTTGGGAAGCTATTTGCGGTTAGTGCTCACTTGAATTATGGATCCGTAATTCGAACTTGGTCATACTAATTCTTTATTGGCCGAATTGTATACCATCGTCCTTATTGTGTATTTTTGGTATAACGTGGCTCGTGTGTTGCTATTGGCATCAATCGTTCACCTTGTGTGGAAAGCAAATTATACGAAACTACGGATTCGAGAACCTAAGTTTGTCGGATGAGAGTTCACGGAATCGTTGGAATCGTAAATATCCCGGTAATTGTTTTCTGTTGACAAATTATATTCCGTAGATGGATTGATTCAATTTCATGCCTCACAGTTGAGTGTTCGTGTGTTAATTCTATAGCAGCGCCCTCGTTCCGGATTATCTCCCTTACGTTGCACGTCAAATTTGCTTATATATTACGATTACCTGAATAAGGCTACCATTAGCTTTACGTTCCGTCAATACGTTTACAGGCAATGTACTTACTCTATTGTCATTATTAACTACCCTCCGACGCTGTAAGGCATGTTCTTGAATTTGTTGCTGAAAGATATTTTGGGCCTATGAATGCGATATGATGGCAAACTTTTGAACTTTAACACTTACGTATGACAAACTAACGTACGGGTTAAACAAATTTGTGACCTGTAATTTGCCGATAATGCAGTCCTTATTGCTCCCTCCAGATGGCCATGGAGTGGATTTCGTCATCACGCAAATACTAAGTTGACAATCTGCATAAACAGCACTGATTGCCTAGGTAAAGGGACTCTTCCGCCTACGAGCATCCTTTCTAAACAGTGTCAGTTCGAACCAGTACAACATTTTACATTTTCATAACATCCTCTTGCTTGACATCGAAATAAATTAGAGAACTTGTTGAGCAGCTGCCATCATTTATCCTTTTTTACTCTCGTATCTGGAGCAACCACAATTTGACGGTGAAACAAAGATGAGTGCGCGCGTAATAAACGCGTTATTGATTGTCATTGAAGCATCGACCGTCAACGCGAGACATGAACGAAACCTGAATGCTCTCCGTTTGAGGAGCATCCGTCACATTTTGAACATGTGTACAAAATAGACATTGGCCACAAGATCTGCTCGATGGAAAGTTGAAAACAGGCATTCGAGCACATGACAGAGGGCTCTTGCATTCCAAATACGTCCGTAAAACTTATAAAAGCTGTTGAAATGGAACTTACGAGTTGGGAAAATTGTTCTTGGCCATTGTGAAGCGTCTTTTCCAAGCGGGTGCAGTACAGATACTGTTTTAAAATGCTAAATGTAGATCGCATCCAGCGTGTAACCGCCATCAAGAATGTGTAATCATCTTCTGTCAACATAGTAGTTTCTCATAGCCGTCTTTGCGAGGTAGCCACTTCGATATACGAACATTTAAGTTCATTGCAAATGACAACTCATCTTCAGGACGCATAGCGTGAACGTTCTATTTTCGGAGTCGACCAATTTTGTTACCAATATTTTCTTTTTGTAAAATAATAGTCTGCGTTCCGTTTGGTACCTAATCCCCATGCACCAAATGAGAATATCAGTTAGTAATAAGACGACATCTTATTGAGTGCGGCTGCCTATTTTAAGACGGCGATAGCGATTCGATAGGATTTAGAAATGTGAATTACCACCGAAAACAAACGTAGGCGCTGATCTTTCCCCGAATGCAACCATAGACATACACGGTATCTGCTGCTCTCCGAGTTATTATCGACAAAAATGAAATGGAGTCCTCTCGCCATTGATGTGCTGAGAGGCACTCTAAAGCAGTTGTATATACAGAAGTAGTTGCTCCCTTTCCACGACATCATTGGAACTTAAGTTAGAGCCATGTTGATAAATTTGAACAAGGATGAGATCTCAGGTTGTCGCATAGACTAAGTTGAGAACAACTAAGAAGTGCCTCGGTCTTACTTCGAGGTTGACCACTGAAACCCTTTCATGAATGGATAAAGCCATTCACCTAATTTCGCCACTTTATATGTCAGTAGAAGCAGTTCCGACTAGTCACATACGACCATCTGAAGGTCAAAATTTGGGCTTGGTTTTCACTGACTGTATAAGACACGCATTTCAAAATGTTTAAATTTAGGAGAGCTTCTTTAAAAAAAACCATAACACAATAAATTAGGAATAAAACAAATTGGAAATATTGGATACATCTCGCGCAAAACTGACCGCAAGTAAGCTTACTTTCAGCGGCACCTTTGCGCAACACGGGAACTAAACAACACGCTATCATTGAGCAAATCGAAGGTAACCTTAAAAACAAGAAACTTCGCTAACACAAACAGTGTATATGTGTGGTGTTGTCTTGCGCATAGATTCTCCACAACTCAGGAAAAAATATCATGCAGTGTGTTCAGTAGAGTCTCGATAAACTTCTTGGAATACATGGGGACCGGATGAATCATGTATTTTCGTTGCGTTAATGACACTGCTGAACGCTGCTTTGCTTAAGGGATCCATAAACTGACCAGTAATCTCAACGCGACATGTATGGATATGGGTCGGTTGTACCTGAACAGTGAGTGTTTCCAAAATCATTGGCTTATAACACTTGGCACTGAGGAATAATGCTTATAAAGCAAAAATCGGAAATGATTAAAGAGCAAAGACAGTGACTGCTGGTTTTGCCTACCACGCAGCAGTATGCAGCGTGTAAGGAAAACTCAATTCATCGTCGCCGACCGATTTCGCTGTACATGTCCATATAAAATGTGGGATACATAGTGTCATGTATTTAGTCAATA
Source organism: Atriophallophorus winterbourni (assembly GCA_013407085.1). Taxonomy (NCBI): domain Eukaryota; kingdom Metazoa; phylum Platyhelminthes; class Trematoda; order Plagiorchiida; family Microphallidae; genus Atriophallophorus; species Atriophallophorus winterbourni. Next base: position 37,953 of record JACCGJ010001501.1, on the reverse strand, counting down.
AGCGGGCTAAACGAGACAATCAATTGAAAGCGAGTGGCTCAGGCGTTTATTTATCGATCTTCTTGCTGTGATTGACACAAACGGTCTGCGAAAAATCAACCAATATCGCTGGATGAGGTGCAAAATCACCGCACAACGCTCAGGTCTTCAGTGCGAATGAGTGATGAAACATAATTCGAGAATTAGTCACACGCGCAGACATTAACCGCTTTTCGCGTAACCAGGTAGGTATCATAAGTGACCCAGTCACTCAGTAAATAGACGAGAATCAGGCTCAGAGTATGCGACTTTATAAATTTCAACGAAGCGCATGCAGTATTATCACGAAAAGCCCATCCTCTCGATAACCTGATTACAATATTTAGTAAAAATATTGTTGATTTTTCACACATAAATTTTGATAATCCGTAAAATTAAAAAAACAAGATAAACAATAATGATAAACATAGCGAGGTATTGCAATGCGCTCTTTCGGAGGTGGCTCTACCGAGAGGTGTGAATCATATACATCGGATGGCGCAACGTCGAAGTTCACAGTATCGTCATTTATATGTACGAATTCAAGGTTTTTTAAAGGTTTTTAATGCTCTAAGAAGCAACAAGCTGAAGAAAAATTATAGGATGGTAAAAATTGAAATTTGAGTGTATAAACAGTATGTAAGTGTTCAGGAAACGAATAACGTAATAAATATTCGTCAAATTTCGTTTGTAGTTCATGCAAGATAGTGGAGTGAGCAATAGTTGAAGGTAAACTGTTCCAAGTGAAACAGACACGGACAAAGTAGAAATACCGTCTAGAAATCAGGCGGGTTTTGGCAATTTTTCACTTCTGACCTACTGCAACAAGCTTTCTCTTCTTTGGGCGCCACTACGCCATCGGTCCACATGCAATCATTTACAATTAGACATTCTAATGATCCGTGGAGACAAGTAGCATCACAAGATGGGTCATGTAACACATAAACATGCTCTTTTGATGCGACTGGTTCATCACAGCAAAAAGATGGTCTTCCATCCCACATCTCTTCATAAACGTTTCTAACACAATTTCCTGTGTTCCGGAATGCATTCGATGAGTCCTCAGCTTTATGATATTTAACCTTTTTTGATCATGTCATTATAGACGTTACAGTACTCAACTTCGTGCGTCGAAGCATTACAATTTTTGGAAGTACTCAATTTGGTTCGTTGAAGCAGTACTCAACTTGGAACTGGATTTTGATTCTTCTCCAACTGGACGAGAAGTATTCGTTTTCTTCCTGAACTTGACGGGAAGCACTCAAATCGAATTGCCTAATTGGATACGGTCAATTGGATCGCCAATCCAGCGGAACGAGGATCAACTTGGACCCTCGTACATCTACTCATTTCTGTTCAAACATTGGTGACGTTCTTGCCTTTTTTATTTTTTGTTTCGCCATTTTTGATAATGCCACGTAAATCGAAACGTCTGAACACTACTGATAAGCTTGCCTGTAATGGTGATAGTGACACTGTTGGTTCCACCTCGCGTAGCTCTTGTATATCATCTCGAGGTAGTCCTAATTTCGACTCTAAACATGGGCCGTCTGTGCGTGAGCTCGAATTAGAGAGAGATTTAGTGATTGCTAAGGAGACGATAGCTCGTTTGAGCGGATGCAGTGTCAACGACAACTATGTTGCTGAAGTTCCGGTCAATCGACATATTGAGTCGGAAGCGGTGAAGATGTCACAAAAGGTCGTCAACGATGTTGCTTCATTGCCTAGGGTAAAGTTATCTACATTTGATGGCAATTCGGTGGATTACTGGAAATTTATTCGGCAATTTGAGTGTTATATAGAATCGAAAACTTGCGATTCCGGACAGCGTTTGCTATATTTTATGTATTATTGCCGAGGCAATGCTCGAAAAGCGATTGATGCTTGTGTGATGCTGTCGCCTGAAGACGGGTATAAAAGAGCACGCAGCATCCTGCAGGAAATGTTTGGCCTGCCTCATGTCGTTGCACGCTCGTTATTGACCGAGGTGTTGAGTGAAGCAGCCAAAGTAAGAATCGATTCGGATAGTCTGTCAAACCTTGCTTTGAAGATGGAAAGTTGTCAGATTGCTTTAAAGCAAATGCGCTGTGAAGCAGACTTGAACTCTGTCACCACCTTGGAGGGATTGGTCAAATGTTTGCCGGCTGGACTACAACAGCAATGGGCTGACCTGGCAGATGCGATTGCCGCTGATGGGTCAGAAGTTGACTTTGCACGTTTATCCGAGTTTGTCTCCCGCAAAGCGAGAATCGCCAGGAGCATGTTTGGCATGCTCATTAATGAGACAAATGGGTCAACTAAGCCATCAGAGAAATTGAAATTGTCCGAAGGACGGAGAGTGTACATGACCACAAGTTACTCCCCATCAATGCGAATAGAATGCTACCAGTGTAAAGGACCTCATCGAATAGAAAACTGCCCTACATATCTGGAGGCTGATGTGAAAGACAGATGGGCTATTGCTAAGCAACACGGTATGTGCTACGTTTGCTTGAACCGGTCTCATAAAGCATGCGACTGCAAGGTGCCGACTGTTTGCTCCGTCGAAAGGTGTGGTAGACGTCACCATTCGCCTCTACATTATAATCGTATAATTGAGCAACAAAAAACTATTAATTACAGTGCTACTGCTCTCAGTCCAGCAGTAAGCCTGGGTTACCTGACGGTGAAAATTGACACGCCTGTGGGGCTTGTTCCAGTCGTAGCGTTACTCGATAATGGTTCGGATACCACTCTGATCTCACAAAGATTTGTTGAAAAATTCGGTATGCCTAGTGTCGCAGTTGATGTGTCGATAACCTCGCTCGGTTTGCATCGAAAATTGAAAAGTTCAGTATTGAGTTTCAATGTACATTCCGTTGACAGGGATGAAGTAATTCATGCTGCCGAAACTTACACGGTTTCCAAGTTGCCTGAAGTAACAATGAATTCCCCGAATAGTATCATCGCAAGATATGATCATTTGAAGTATCTAAGATTCTCGGAGAATGTTGGACAAGAAATAACCTTGCTGATTGGATGTAACGTTCCGGAAGCGCATTGGGCGTTGGGACAGCGATTAGGAGGCAGGCGCCGTCCATTCGCAACGAAGACATTGCTGGGTTGGATATTGCAGGGGCCTGCGTGTAAAACGTCTGAGGATATTGACCTTTGTGTTGTCGGTTGTGATCAGGAAGCTGAGTTACCTGACACTGAATTGGCTCAGTCGGATTTTGTGACCGAATTTCCCGACACTAATTCGGATCAGATGGAGACTAAGCCTGGCTCACCTGACACCAAATCAGCCAAAATGAATAGTAGGCCTGGCTCACATGACAGTGAATCAGCCGAAGTGGGGGCGACAGATGGTCGGCGTGACTATTCATATGAGTGGCGCAAGACGTTTGGTTGTGTACCCGATGAGCCATTTGTGTTTCGGACACCGGATACACTTATTTCAATTTGCAGATTAGAGTTGTTTAGATGGCGCAAGATGTCGCTATTTGAGGATGAAATACACAAGGCTCGTTCGGCTGGGAATGCGCGCGTGAGCTTCTTGTAAGGAACGGTGGCAGAACCGGAGGACGTGGTGGGTCTTAGTCTGGCAAACTATTTCCCTATAAAAAGCCACATGTGTCCAATGATGGCAATGCGACGTGGTGTGTGTGACTCGCCACTAAATAAAGTCATTTGCTGCACGGAATTCGTTATGGTATTCGTTGAACAATCGTTGTACAGTTAAGCCCTAGAAAGAATTTGGTCGGAGGTGTAAGGTTCAAAGTAGTTTGAAATTCTTCTTTTCCCTTCAACATTTCTTTTATTTTGAACTTAGTTACAAAACTTGAATTTTGTGAAATAGATTTTGCTTGTGTTTTATTTTCCTACAGTATTTTGATATAAAACATTTCTTTTTGTAATTATTCTATTGGAAATCTTCTGTCCACATATTTGGTGAAGCTTTTGTTTTAATTCATTGTTAAGGCCATTGTCGGTCATTGTTGTTGAATTTGGTTGCCATTTTGAGCACTTGTATTTAGCTTGTATTTTGACACCACTTTTGGGTGTGTTGTCTTTGATAGACATTTTGGACGGCAATTTTGGTAACTCCTTTCATTCTATTTATATCTCAGGTCGTCATTGAACTTGTTTGCATTTGATATAATTGATTCTGGAGTATTTTGACTCCGCTGTTTGCTGTACGTTCCTATACAGTTGAGGTTTGTATAATTATTGTTGTTGTAATTGTTGCTAATTACAGTTCCGTATAACATCCGAATTGTGGTTTTGAATTTGTCGAAATAAGAAACGGGTGGAATACGCGTTAAACAGGGGCTTTAGTCGTTACAGAGATGTCATTAACAATACAATTGTGAACAATCGTCTGTGTTTTATTCAAATACCACGTGGAAAAATACATGGAATTCAAGCAATATTGCTTTCTTAAATTAGACAAACAAGGTTGTAAAAGTGGATAAAACAATAACGAAAATGTATACACGAAACAAATGAAGATGAAAACTGTGTACAATTACTCACTCACTCACTCAGTCCTCTCCGTGCCGGGTGGCACATGATGCGAAGACAACTTCACGCCAGTGGTTCCGGTCTGCCGCTGCACCGTGAATCCTTGTGCATGTAGTTCGCGTTCCAAAGTTCTACGCCAAGTTTCCTTGGGCCGTCCCCTTTTTTGTTTACCTTGCGGACGCCAGTGAATGGCTACCTTCGTATGCGAACTGGGATCCATCCTGCAGACATGACCGAACCATCTCCACCGTCGTCTTTTGACTACGGTAGATACCACCTAAAGAGCAGTTTTTCTCAGGAGCTCTTCATTCAAAATGGTGTGTGACCAAAAAATCAGTAGAATCCTTCTCAAGCACTTAGATTGAAACACGTTCATTTTGCGCTCAATGGCAGCCGTCGTCTTCCAGCATTCCGATGCATACAGCAACACACTCAGAACGTTGCTCTTGAAGAGTCTGATCTTCGAGTTAATGCTGAGAGCGGAGGATTTGCAAATGGAATTTAGCATGCAGAATGCTTGGTTCGCCTTCCCGATCCTTCTCCCGACCTCATCTTCACAGTCGCCATTTACAGTCAGTTTGCTCCCAAGGTAGACTGTATCTGTAACATCACTGTGTACAATTAAGAACAATCAAATTGTTTTAAAGAAAATATGAAGGAATTTTACAAACACAATTTCGTTATTTACACATGCTGAGCATGATCAATAATTGTTAAAATGTTTGTACGATGAAATTGTAGTATATGCAATCTCCAACACCTTGTGCGTATCACTTATGCAGCGCAATTTTACGTTTAATAAAATATGAAGTAAAGAGTATTTACAAATTATTTCCAGATAATCAGTAAGTAATCTGTTATTAAACGAGAATAATACTTGCATTGTGACAATGGAAAATCAATGTATTTTGCCGAACGCACTGAATTGTAATTGTATTGTTGATTGAAGTTGCGTGAGGTTCTGTATTGTGAATGTTACGAAACTTTTTTGTTTGTAAAGAAGAATTGAATTATATTGTATCGTGCATCTTACAGACATGAACTTTGATTTTGCTGTCCAAACGCAAGACCGTTATTTGTCGCCTAATCTGCAAGTGCAGTGAAATCAATGTTCTGACTAGCTATAAATGTTTGTGCTAGAATAGCTTCGAAATGTTATAACGAATTTCATGTCATCAGCGAATAAGAAGAGTTTACTATGATAAATGAAATCACGTATGTCATTTATATATAAAAGTAACAGTAAGGTACCTAATTAACCAAATTGAACTACCCTATTGGGAACACATATATCAATACATAAATTATACAAGTGAAAATGTGCAAGGTCAAAAGCATATGTTCAAAATGTGAAGACACAGAATGTAGGTGTATCACAACACATGGCTCCAAGAGCTGCTTCTTTCCGTCCGCTGGTACCCCACGTGTATGCCAGAGGTAATTAAACATGTAAAATTATGTTGTGGGCCTTCATATCCTAATATAACCGTTAATGGAAAAGTACAAATATGTTTCCGTTCAGATGGCTAGTAAGAATACATGTACGACGAATAAAAACATACAGTGGGAACGTGGATGCTTCCGTTGAAATTTTTCTAGTTACTCCTTTAATCTATTTTGTTTTTTTGAACTAAGTAAATCAGTCAATATGAAGAACTTTTTATGTGTAACTCGTCAGTAGTTTCAGTATCAGCATCAGTATCAGTATGACAGGGCGATAATCGACCAAGTCGCAACGAGAGCCCAGATTCTTTCGGAGGTGTGCTTGAAAATACTTGCCACTACCAGGATTGATTCGTAAGGAGAAGAGGTGTGTGTACATGTGAATGGAAATAGGAGAGTTCTCATCACCGAAAGGTGAGAGAGTTAACGCATGTTGCATATCAAATCAAAAGAAAAGACGATGTACAGCCGTTAATTTCGACAAAAGGAAAAATGAAAAAACACTCCTTTAGTGTTTCAAAAAAATTTGCGAAATATTTTTGTGGTTTTTGACAATAAATAGGGATGTATTTAGTCATAAGGGTAATTTTATCAATTCTAAATTGGGCCAACTACGTGAAGTATTCTTGAAAATGTTTCTTCATGAAATTTCGTGTTATTTAAATGAATGCGTTTATGTTCCGTAATATTGTTTTACTGAAACATTTATTTTAACTTTTTGTTTGTCCGTATAAAACCGTTGTGCTCTATTTCGGAGGTTATTCGAGCTCATTACGCTCCTACGTGACCTTGATTTTCTCAACTGTTCGAACAATATCAAAGTGCGTTTCATTTTAAGTTTCGAATAAAGTTTTCTATACAAAATATTTGGTTTGACTTCAGTGATGTGCTACTTAATGTATGCCATTCATGTGCTTCAATCGATAGATTATTTTGTCAAGAATGTTGTCAAATGTATTAAAGCTACATTTTGATGTAAATGTAGGCGTATATAAAACCTTTACATTGCACTGTATGTTGCACTATATGCTCAGAAATCGAAACGACATGTTTATTTTACTGCATTCAAACCTTATCAGTCTCAGAAGCGTAATATTCGAAGTTTTCAGGAACGATTTGAGAGTTATGACAACATATCGATCGGTTTTATTGAAAATTTTCTGGCGTTATTTAAACTAATATTCAACCGATTATCTTAACTCTAATTACAAACATTAGGCATTTTATCTATTTAATTTGAATTCTAGCTTTCTGCTAAATAACCATTTTTAATGGTTTCTAACATTTTCCTGACAGCTTGCAAACGTCGAAATGGAAATGGAAAAGTAAGTTCGGTCTTTTCCACCTCAGCATATCTCTGCATCTGAAGGCAATAAATATGTGCGATGTTGATGTATGTATGATATATGTATTGATTGTTTACCTCGCACAACGCCACCTCCGTTTGAATCACGTGATAACATCTTTATCCGACAGCGCTAGCCACTCTTCCTGGAATCGGTACTGCCAAATGATGTATCATTAAATACTTTTTCGTTAGGACATCTCTCAGGCTTTATTCAAAATTTAATAGTAGAACATCTCTAAGACATAACTAGTTTATATTTTTTTAAGTTTGAACTACACTGAGCCTAATCGAGCTTTAATGACAAATACATTCCATTTCAACACACTGTTCACGTTTTGAATAGTTTGATGTTTAGAAATAACAAGAAACTTGAGTTGCTAGACGTATAGCGTTTCTCAAGTGTTTATTTTAGCACTAGAACCTGCTTAACATACACGGAACAAGTTTTTACATTCACTACGCAATTAATGGAGAAACATTCGGGATCTACTGTCTAGGGGCCGCAGATGTGATGTCAAATCCACAATGAATAATATTATCAGCTAGCCATTTTTATCTAAATATTTAATTTTTTTAGGTATAAGGAAGAAATCTAGGAGAATATATGTCAATGTGAAGAGCCATCTATAAATGAGTCAATACCAGTGTAACTGATGAATAACATGAAACATGTATACATTATAGTAAAACGTGTTCCATAAAACTAAACTTTCCGTGTTTGTTATAAAAATAATTATTGCTATCTTGTCGAGGCCGGGGCAACCTGAGAGTATCTTAGCCCACGTGCAGTCTCTAACTGTGTGGCCTTTTGCATGGACCAGGCTTGTGCTTTCATACCATATCTTGTGTATTTTCATTAATATACAAATTGATTGTGATAAAACATTTATCGTATTTTCGTGTTTATACTGTAATAGGAAACCAGAGGACAATGAGAAGTAAGTGCTGATTTTTTCACGTTAATGTTTTTCATTTCCACGTGAACAAGTTTTTTTTCTGTGTGTAATGACTACAGTGTGTGTTATCGAGTACAATCATTCAGTGTTGTCGTAACCGATTATGTGTAGTGATTTTAGCGCATCGCTCCTGTGTCAACGAAATAATAAATTGCTATGTCAGTATGTATGATTATATGACAGCACAAGCCTGATCCATGCAAAGTGCCGCACAGCCATAGACTGCTCGTGGGCAAATATACTGTCAGGTTGCCATTGCCTGGACAAATATACAAAAACGTGAAATGGCAGTTAAATCGCATGCAGCTCATTACCAGTGGCACGGGGCTAGCTGCGCTGTACAGAAGTATTGCACATTCGTGTCAGTGTGCACTGTGTAAACTGCTTCATTTTTGTAACGTTGTAGAATAAGATCCGTATAAAGTCCAAAAATCACGTTCGTATAGAATAAGTAACGCGTGACTTATCTAAAACGTGAGTACATATTATAGTATTTGAACACGAAAAGTTGAGTAAGTGTATATAAATGAAATACAACATAAGCAAGCAATAATCATGACGTATGCTCAACAGGATTTTGCGCTTTCTGACTTTATGGTTGCAATCTTTATATTTCAGAAACCGACAATGAGAATGATAAGTGTTTCAATGAACAGATTCGAATATAATCAAGCTTGAGTGAACTAAGAAACGGACGTTTCTTCAGACACGTTCACATAATGTATAAATGGTTGCATCAATTAGTTTTTAATAGCGTAATCTTATATCTTTTTTAACAGGAAGCTAGATGAAAAGAACAAGAAGTAAGTTCGAGTGATGTGCCGTCATGTTTTATTTTACTCAACTGTTGAATACTCAAAGCTTTTAATTGGGTATAATAAATCACCGTTGTTTTAACACCACATTGTGAGTTGTTCTTTTTTCACGCTTCACACTCACCTAAAAGAGATAACTGGCATCCATCTGTGCTTCATCTGTGGTCTGTTGCCTTGACCGTATAGAGGTGTGTTTTTATGCGTTTGAATAGCGCGATGCTACCAACGAACACGAACAATCCTCATTCAGCTAATCAGTTCCACAGTGTTTATCATCATAAGCATTTCATCGATAACATACATGGATAATCATCATCATGAACTGCACAACATCGTAAGCGCGTACCCGGTGATAAACTGCCATACATAGTAAACACAAGCATATTTCAACGGAACAGGCATTCAATGAAGTTTCATGAACGAATAGAGCGACAGCAGCACGACACGCTTCCTTTTGGCTTTCATTACCATACAACATAACAAGCTTTGCTCTGCACTCCACTTGACAAAAAGATTACGCAAGCACACCAAAAAGGTCCTTACTGCAAGACGACCACTGAACACGGTTTCGGAACATATGCTAACGCGTAAACAGTAACTGTAATATTTGATCGTATTTGGCGTGAATATCGTGCTGACCAAAGTGTCACGTGGCATATGCAGCTAAAAACCCTTACGTGTAACCTTTGCAAAGTCAGCGCAGGACTTCTATCAGGCTGTTGTCCCCGCGATCAGATATCGCAATGGTTAGTTACGCTGCATGATATTCATCATCATCATCATGAAGCACAAGCAATATGAAGCAGTAAAAGCAGATAAGCAAGCGCGTGGAAAAGGGAGAGCAGGCAAGCGGAATACGCTAAAGCAAATGCACGAAAAAGCAGCTTGTTTTTGTAGTTTCACTGCATGCGATAAAATAAAATAATATTGTCCGAAACCGTGTTCAATGGCAGTGTTACACTAAGTATCTTCTTGGAGTGTTTGCTTAACCTTGTATGTTGTTAAGCTGAGTGACTAGAAAAGCTTGTTATGATTCATGACAGTGAAAGCCGCAAGGAAGCTGTCGTGCTGATGTGGCTCTACTCGTTCACAAAACTTGTTTGAATGCATGCTTCATTCGAGATGTAGGCACCACATTCCAGCTTGATTGTGCTTACTATTCTATAGAATCCGTAGCTATCTAAGTCTTACCCTTCTCTATCTTTTAGGATTTAACTTTTCATGTTTGCGTTGCAGTTAAGCATTCGTTACATGCTACCGGTGTAATGCTGTCTCTGATGATGATGGTGATGATGTTGATCGCAGTGACCTCATTCTAGATGACGGGATAGTTACAAATTCTGGTATTTAGCTGCCTATAGCATATATAGCATATATCGGTTTGTCTACAGCGGAATCTACGCCAATCCGCATGTTACGTTGCAAAAAATAATCCGTTTAGGAAGTTGATGGTCCAAAATCTGTCAAACATATATGGATGCTTGACTGTCGTGCAGTTACGACACAATCATTGTTCAATGATTTTAATTAATTGGATTGAGCAAGATAATGGGATCTGTAAGCATAGGACAGCTATAGGAGATAGTAATCAAGTAGTGTGAATGAGTGGCATTAACACATCATAACAAGCTTCACTTCTTTGGACAACGTTTCAATTCCCTATCAGACTATCTAGGCTTATTCGCCCGGTGCTTATCTCTGGTTCCATTCTTAGTAAAGTTGTAATCATCTTGAGAACAGGGTTCTATGATGTCGCAGTTAAAATCCCGCTTTTTTAATACCCGGTTTACACGTTTGTGGGGAACGTATTAGGGTAAGCAACCAAGATGGGATTTCAACGTTGACCTGCCGATTGATAGGTGTACGTCTCCACCACTTGACAGATACCCGAGTTTATTCAAATAAACAGCCCACCGCAAGACCGCTATGACGTTCGACAATCAACTAAACCCTGTGAAATCTTCAGGACTCATCTCTGTGCTATGGTAGCTGATAGCGGGTGTGAGACTGATTGTATTCCGACGTCGCACAGTTTGGTGTGTGGACAATTTTACCAATCTGTTACTCAGGGTTCAACTTTCTTAAACTTGAGTTACAACAGCTCCCACATGGATGAAAGTACAACATGATTGTAACACGTATTGTTTGTGCAAAACATACTCTCTCATTTTTTCGAAGGACCTGATACTAAGGATGGGTCTTTACCCAATCTTGTCAATTAGAGTGACGATGAAATTATGTTATGATGCATGACAGTAAAAGCGTTGCTGATGTTGCTCTACTCACTCACGAGGCTGAATTGAATGCGTGCTCCATTCGCGGTGTAGGCACCGAATCCCAGTTTGTGTGTGCTTACTATTTTATAGAGTTTGTAACTGTTTAAGTCTCACCCTTCCCGTCTTTTATGATTCTATTTTATCATGCTTGTATAGCATTTAAGCCTTCGGTACCGAGGTTATACTATCCCTGATTATGATGATGATGGTGGCGATTGGTTGAAAGAATCTATAAACACCGAGAATTGGTTTTATCAGCTCGGATAAAAACTTCGTTTGGCTAGCTGGTGCGCTTTTGGTCAAGCAAAGATTGTGAAATGACTCCGCATGTATTTTTTTTAAAATTATTATCGCGTCGTATATTACTTGAGAGTAAGTGTGCTGGATGCGAGCAACACTGCGTTGATCTTTATCAGAGATCTAAATATCAAGGGTTTGTTTTTTTCAAAGAATGCAGTGAATGTTTTTTCCGTCCACAGTCGAAGCTATCACTGCGAGCCGAGGCTAGGTGTTTAAGTATGCTAACTCACGTCATGGTGGCTGCGTTAATTCGGGATTGTGATCCAAATGATTAGCGGTTTGAAATGAAACGACCTTACTTGGTTTTGCGTGTTCAATTTAGAAATTTATTGGTCCCGAACTGGATAATATTTTGCACACTAGGAGGAAAATAGTCCACTGATCTTGGTCATTCGAACGAGACATGACACACTGTTAGCGTACTATAGTCTGTTTAGCGGTAAGGTCAAACCAGTGGTGGTGGGTCGACTGCTACATGGTCACGTTCCCTGTCCTGGCTATCACCCTTGGTCTGACGAAGCTTCTGTGTCATAAGTGAAACGTTACCCAAAACCTACTGTAACCGATTGCACTCAAATTTCTTTGCATTATGATTACACGATCGGTCCCAAACATATTCCAATCGATTGCTGGATGATATTTTGTTGCGTGGGAATAAACAGTGCGTACAGCTAATGGTAAACTAGCGTCGTTCCAAAAATTTACGTTTCCAAGCGTTAATGATATAGAATTGTTCAAGCATAATTCCGTAGCACAGTAATTCACCTTCTCCCTGTATGCACTTTTTTGGCCAAATTCCTCAAATATTAACACAGAAACAGTCATAGGTTTTAAGAAAACTCACTTTTCTTTCGAATAATTAGCTTCAAAGTTCATTTCGCATACGCACGACGGTTTTTAATGCAATTCTCCCATTTCTCTTCCAACAGAAAAGGTAAAAAAGCGGTATTTGACATGTGAGTTTCCTCATTCACCATATCTCACTGTTTATACGCTATCTTTTTGGTCATGTAATGGTTTATATAGTGGCTTTCCTCCTTGGTTTAAAACTTACCACTTTGTCAAAATCAAATGTACGAACTCTAATGCTCTATTCATACAACCTCGGCCCTTGACACCGTTCAGTCTCGTGTGTTTTACCCAAAGTATCTGAGTTTGTATGAAACCTCGAAGCACGGATTCTGTGATGCTCATAGGCTGCACATGAGCTGAGCTGGTATGAAAGCACAAGCCTGATCCAGGCAAAGTGCCGCACAGTCAGAGACTGCACATGGGCTAAGTTACTGTCAGGTTGCCCAGGCCTAGACAGATATGAGAAATAGAGAATAGAGATGGTAGTGAGACTCCAGCCTGTTTCAGCATGCAGCTCACTACATGTGGCCAATCAATTTAGCACGGTGTGAGCCACACAGTACAGAAGTATTGTATGATTGCACATCCGTGCATGAGCTGAGATACTCTTACATTGCTCATGAAACCGTCCACTGATAAAAGCTTCATACATTGTTAAAACATTGCATGCTCTCAGCGTTTATCAACCGTAATCGCTTTCCTGTAAAGTGCGTCCATTTAAAAACCAAGTCAAAATAAATGGGATACGTGATTTGTACTTTTAGGGATCGATCGCCCATTCAGGTGATTTATGAAGGTTTGCACTTTTGTGGAGGGGAAACAGAGGTCATTACATCCGGTGAACTCATACTTTAGTGCAGCTTGGTCGTGTATCACGTGCGAACCCACATCTCTATCAATCATTGTGGTCGACAGGATCAGTATGACAGATGGATCACATAGATCCATCGAGAAAAATGATGATTTAGTTGAGCAGGGGGATATTATTGTTCTCGGGAGGTCATTGTGCGCCTGCTAAATCGGCGTTTGTATTCAAATTTATCTCGTTCACAAAAGATATCGCACGATAAGCAGGTTTAACAAAACTTGTACTTGAATATAAAACAGGTTGGTCGTACCAGCCTTATCCAACAGTGGCTTGCAAGCGCTCCTTGTTTACCATTCCTCCACTGTTTCAAGCGCATGCGGATCCTCATCTTACTGTCCCTACCTAATGAGTGCAAACAGCACGAAACTGGTCGTGGGGTGTGTGATGGAAATGCATGCAAATGAATATTTTAGTACCTTCTGCAGTTCGACTGATAAACTGCCGTCATTGCACCTAGGTATAATCTATAAAGCGACAGTTCGGGCTGTGTTACTGTATGGGTGCGAAACCTGGACCCTACGTAAAGAACACATTCAGCGTCTCCAAGTATTTGACAACCGATGTCTCCGCAACATTCTATGAGTTAGCTGTTCCAATCGCATACGCACCGATGCTCTCCGAAATAAGTTGTTCGGTAGTAATGTTGATATAGAGAAGCAGATCAACGTGCATAGGTTACGCTGGTTGGGTCACGTTGTACGGATGCCGGACCACGGACTTCCGAAACGGATTCTTTTGCGACGCCACATCCAGATTGGCGTAAATCTCGGGGTGGCCGAACCGTCATGGCATAAGCAGTTATAAACCCTTACTAGTAACCTTTCCAAAGTCGGCGCAGCGCGTATTCCACGCTGGTGTCCCCGCGATCAGATATCGCAATGGCTAGTTACGCTTCAGGATATGTCCCGAAACCGTGTTCAATGGCGGTCTTGCACTAAGCATCTTATTGGAGTGTTTGCTTAGCCTTGTATGTTGTCAAGCGGACTGACGAGAAAAGCTTGTTACGATGCATGATAGTGAAAGCCGCAAGGAAGCTGCCATGCTGATGTCGCTCTACTCGTTCACGAAACTTGTTTGAATGCATGTTCCATTCAAGGTAGGCACCTTATCCCAGTTTGTTTGTGCTTACTCTTCTATCGAATCCGTAGCTATTTAAGTCCCACCCTTCCCCATCTTTTAGGATTTTACTTTTTCATGGTTGTGTGGCAGTTGAGCATTCGGTACACACTACCGGTGTAATGCTGTCTGTGATGATGATAATGTTATTTATCCCCAATTCATTTGATCTCAGTGAAATTATTACGATTGTTTCACAATGAGCAATCATCGCAATGTCGTTTTTCATGTTCTCTCATTCCACAGGATGCAAGAAGGACAGCTGGGTCGTGTGTAAGTTCCTTTTTGATTGTGTTTTATCGCTATTGCCTGTGTGGCAGGTGGGGGGTTGATTTCCACTGTATTGAACTCGTTTTATCAAGAGTCATGTCGTTGTTGTTGTTTTAGCCGAGATTTGCGGTAAGTCAACGCTGTGTGTTCACCGCTGTGTTGCACCGTCTGCGGACGAAGCTGCAAGCGCTTGCTAATTTGTTGTGTGTCTCTCGCGCTATTTGTTACCGGCAAAGTTTGGCAATGAATAACCACACCGCTAGTTTAACACACATTTTAATCATTTCCCATGGCTGCGTTCAATCCGATGTGCTGAGTTTGTGTGAATAACGGAGCCTGCAGACACGCTGGGATGAGTAGCCTGTACGGTTGACTGACACTTAATCGTCGACACTTGATCCCTAGACACTTAACCACCAGACATTTAACCCTCAAGTCACTTCATCCCCAGTCACTTAATCTTCAGTCAGTCAGTTTGATAACTTCTGAAGAATCTCAGCATACTTTTTCTTGTTCTGTTTGATATGATCCCCTGCACTTGCTTGAAGAACTGAGGCCGTATGCTGTCGGCAATCTTTTCGCAAACCGTTAAGAAATGTACACATTGGGGTGGGTTGTTGGCAAGAAAAGAGTGACTGTAATGCATCATTCAACGGCACAATCATGCGGCGTAAATCATCGTCTGCCTCACTATCTGCTTTCATCCCTAGTTCACTTATTTTTCGTTGCATGGTATGACATCTCGCGCAATTCAGCGATACTCAACTACGGAACAATTGACGTTCTTAAAATCAGAAATGATCAAACTGGGGATTAAGTGACTGCGGATGAACTTGCGGGTTAAATGTCTGGTGATTAAGTGTCGGCGATTAAGGGTCTGACGATTAATTGTCTGATGATTAAGTGACCGGACACCGCCTGTACAGCAAAGGATACATGCATTCATTCGAGTTTCGCGAGCGATTATAACGACATCAACATCACCGATTTGTTGCGGCTTCCACTGTCACGAGACATAACAAGCTTTCATCGTCATTTCACTTAAACACGGAATCACAGAGTGATTCTTGGTCAATCACTCACGGCGCTTATGGATGATGAAACTGGTGTTTTTCTCACATCCCCCGAAATTACACGCCACCACCGGTTTCTGGCTGTTTTCCATCATCAGGTGGAGGCAGTAAGATTAGGTTCAGTGAGCCTTTAAATAGTGGAAAAATGGTTAACAAGGACGTACTTGAATGCCACTGAGCAAGAAACTTATCTTACTGTCTCCACCTGATGACGGCAAACCGCCAAAAATCGGTAGTGGTGTCTAAGTGCGGGTGATGTGAGCAACGCATACGCGATGACTGTTACAATCCACGAGAATATCTAGAACAAGAGCGCCAAGAAGCAAGATGCTGAGACTACTCTCTGCCTCTCTCTCTCAAGGCGAGTGGGTAATTTACTTACATTGTGCGACTATCTCCTCTTGGAGGATGAGTCGGCTTCAAAGAAGATTCTTGGGAATTTGGGTACAAAGCGGCGTCCCCAGCACCACTCGGCGTTTGTTCGAGTCAGCTTCTCTAGCCTTTGCACAACCAAGTGCGACCTGCAAGGCAGCAGGGAGTTGCCAGAAAGAGGTGGTCTACCAGACTCTGTTCCAGATTTTTCCTCAGGGTTTTCTCCCGAAGCCTTTCCCGCGATCGGGTATCCGCAAGGCAGCGGAGGTTGAAAATCAGGGTTTTCCTTCCCTTAGATGAAATGCCCTCCCAGGCTAACGAGCTACATCTGCCCGAATCCAACTGGTTTTCAGGCGCCAGTCACTCGCCCTCACCCTTTCTCCTGTTGGTAGAAGCAGTTCCGCCGCCGCCGGGCTCGGGGAGCCACTCGTGCAGGCCAGAAGCTGGACTTGGTTGTCAGAGGCTATTTGAGACGGATGCCATATGGGAGCATTTTATAAACAGTAAGAGCTTATCCCCACTGCCACCCCCGGCTATGACAACCTTTGTCTCTCTCTCTCAAGGCGAGTAGGTAATATTAAATCAGATCGCACCGACCAAAACAGAAAGACGTGGCGTTCCAACAACAACTAGTTCACAACTGTCCACTGTTTCAAGCACATACCGATCCTGATCGTACTGTCTCCTCCTGATGAGTGTAAGCAACACGAACCCGGTCGTGTGATCGTTTACCAGGCAACTGGGTTTTTGTACAGCTAGCTTTAATGTCAAAGCCTTTATCTGCTTCATCCCCCCCGCACAAAACCACTCCCCTTTTCGCATTAGGTAAACGGAGAACAACGTTGTAAAGCGAGCGTACATCTTCAAAAATAAATCTCAGCGCGCACGCCTAAACCAAACTCACTTGGCCTCTCCGGCGATATTTTGTTTGATTGTTCATATTTTTCACCATTTGTGCTACTTAGATGAGCGTGTAATTGGAATTTTCAAAGAAACAGTGTGTTTCGTCTTCACTGATGTGCGTTTTGCAACCTATGTGCAATTGCACATTCCAATCGATTGCAGGGTGGACAAGCCAAGCTAGCGAGATTGAACTCGACTGGAAGCAGTCGCGGCCAAAGTAATCGTCACATTCATTCGTCCTAAACAGGTCGATAGGTTTGATATTCAAGCGAATACTTGTAGCTCAGGGATTGGATGTTGTGTGTTCGCTGAGCTGGCATTGTAGCATTAGAAGAAGAAGAAAGAAAGAAAAGAAAAAAATTGACTTTATTCGTACACACGAATTTTTAGCTGTTACAATAATTTCACCACAAATTTAAAAAAAATGATAAACATGTCCCGACATCGAGTTACAATTTTCTCGACTGAACGATTTTTCTTGTCCGTCTTAATTGATTGACATACGATCCAGTTTACTAGCAAACGTTTTCGGATCAAACGTTTCACTGCAAGTCGCGGTATCTCGTACTTCGTTCTAAAGTGCACGTCCAAGTTTGACCTCAGTTGATCGGAAAATATTTGATGCATTTTACCATTGGAGAAATTGATTGTATGCACGGCCGATTTGAAGGCCCCGCAAGGACGTTTCGTCATCAAGCTGAGCTAACGTGTATCTTCGTTTTTTATGCAAAAAGCTGTGAAGATGATATTGTAAGGGTTTGGGAAGATTACATTAGAGCTTTGGGTGCCAAATCCTGCCGTAACATCGATGACGTTGTCTGCGTAAGCTTCGGGGACACGTGATCTATCAGTAACCTCGTCACCCCCTTCGTTTCACATACACACACACCAATTGTGTCCTGAGGTCAACCTTCCCAACGCTAATCGTGTTCTCCCACGAATCCCACAACACAAGAGAGACAAATTTGGTTATACGCGTTTATTACACAAAGACAAGTATCAAATATCACACATCTCTATCTTATGCAGTCAAATCAGATTACCGCAACTTTGTCAATCAATTCCGTGCCAACCGGTATGAATTTAAGCCCTCCATAATGCAGGGAAATTTGAGTGCAATCGGTTAGAGTAGTTTTTGGGTAACGTTTCACTTCTGACACAGAAGCTTCGTCAGACCAAGGGTGATAGTAGTAGTAATCGACCCACCACCACTTATTTGACCTTACCGCCAAACAGTCTATAGTACGCCTACACGTCTCGTGGGAATGACCAGGATCAGTGGTCCATTTTCCTCACAATCTGATACAAGTGAACACGGTCAAGGTCAGTTGACACAGCTGCCCACATACGTAAAAGTACATAACTAACGGGGTTAAGGCTATTTTGAAGAAAAACAAAAATCTATTTAACTAGAGTAGGTATGAGGTGAATAAAACTATTTACTTTCACATCAATGCGGAGCGCCAGATTGTGGAGATTTCTGCCCCATCCAGCCAGTCAATTTCGTCCGCCTTCACATGTAGGCGTTCAGTATACGGTTTAATACCGCGTCTCAATATTGTCACATTGTCTTGATCGACGCTGTGGCCCGTATCTAAAACGCGCTCCGTCAAGGCGGATTGATATTCCATCGCGTCCCGGGGCTGTCTCCGGACACGCTTTCGGTGTTCTTCGATTCTAGTGTGAATTTCCCTGGACGTCTGCCCTATGTAAACACCCGAACAGTCCTTACAATTGATTCTGTAGATGCTGTTCGTAACGCTAGATAAAGGTGTCTTATGCTTGAGGTGCATCAGAACCGAACGGATAGTTTTCCCTTTCTTTTGAGTTACGCGGATGACCGACTGGTTTAAGCCCTCACCACTGTGGTCTTCTTTGAGGAATTACTTATAATCTGGTTGCAGCTAATGGGGACCATCCTCTCATGCTTCCAATGATGGTGCCACTCGAACCCGAATTATTACGTCATCGGTCGTTTAGCCGAGTCCTGGTTTTGTGTTGTGTTGTGCTCGTGATTAGCGCTCGTCACAAATGCTTGCCGCCGCTCTCTTGAGCAAAACGCTGTAAAGGTGATATGATTCCATCCACTAGACAAGATGCTGAGTGGTCACAGCTAATTTTCTCATCACTGTCTGTGCTCATTTTACACATGGGGTATGGTGGAGAGTCGAGGCCGAGCATATTTTCCCGCGTGTACAATCGAGCCAGAAGCCTCAATTAAGGTAGCGTTTTTATCACTACAGTCACCCAGCTATCACGATGTTTTCAATTAAAGGTGATATTGTGTACCTCGCGTATAATCTCGAAGAAGATAAACAGTGGTGGTGTAGGGGCAGTGTGGGCGAGCAGCAATATCCATTGGTTGATATTTCCGTGTTTTGAAAACCGAATTTGTACAAATCTCAACGCTAACTCGCCAGAGGAAATGTTTAGCAATTAACCTGGCTGCTGTGCTTCGTGGCAATCTGCGGCAAGCGCTTACGCGATCGACATCATTATATTATGCGCAAAAATATGGTACGAAAGCACAAGCCTGATCCAGGCAAAGTGCCGCACAGCCAGAGACTGCACGTGGCGATATTACTGTCAGGTTGAACCAGGCCTAGACAGATATAAGAAATAGAGATGTGGGATGTTTTTTTCACTTGTTGTCAAGTTGAATGACGAAGAACGCTTGTCAGGACGCTCCACAGCCAAAGGGGATAATTGTACCGGTGTCACTTTATTCGTTCACGAAACTTGATCAAATGCATGTTTGGAGCACCTCTTCTACAATGTGTAGCACTTTAAAGCACATCTTCGATTTCAAGAGCTTGTTGCATGTAGTTTTGGGATCGGTATTTGCTGTCTTTGATGCTGCTAACTGTTCTTACTTGGAGCAATGGTGCTTTTTGGATGCATCTGAGCGCTCCTCGGAAATCCGTGTTCGCCCCCTCCCTTGAAGCGACAACATACTCCTCGCTCCACTGATCCATGTGGAGACTAACAAGAGAAACACGTTGCTTTCACGAACGATGTAGAGGAACAAAAATAATCCGTATTAGTAAGCATTTCCATCACACACAAACCCCAGGACCGGTTTCGTACTGTTTGCGCTCATTAGGTAGGGAGAGTAGGATCAGGATCCGCATGCGCTTGAAACAGTTGAGGAAAGGTAAACAAGTTAAGCTTGTAAGCCACTTGTAGATACGTCTAGTACGACCAACCTTTCCTTTTCCTTTTGTGCGACTATCTCCTCCTGGAGGATGAGTCGGCTTTAATGAAGAGTCTTGGGAATTTGAGTACGAAGCGGCGTGCCCAGCACCACTCGGCGTTTGCTCGAGTCAGCTTCTCTAACCTTTGCACAACCAAGTGCGACCTGCAAGGCAGCAGGTGAGTTGCAAGAAAGAGGTGGTGTGCACCAACTAACTGTCAGCGACATTCTGCTCCAGATATTTTCTCAAGGTTTTCTTCCGATGCCTTTCTCGCGACCGGGTATCCCGCAAAGCAGCGGAGGTTGAAAATCAAGGTTTCCCTTTCCTTAGATGAAATGCCCTCCCAGGCTAACGAGTCCCATCTGCCCGAAGCAAACTGGTTTTCAGGCGCCAGTCACTCGCCCTCGCCCCTTCTCCTGTTAGTGGAACCAGTTCCGCCGGGCTCGGGGAGCCACTTGTGCAGGCCAGAAGCTGTACTTGGTTGTCAGAGGCTATTTGAGACGCGTGCCATATGGGAGCATTTTATAAACAGTGGGAGCTTATCACCACTGCCATCCCCGCCTATGACAACCTTCTGAACCAACCAGTTTAATCATATATGCCCATGGGCTTGAAACAAAAAATCGTATTCACATGTGTTTCCGCCACACACCCCAGGATCGGTTTCGTACTGTTTGCGCTCAGCAGGTAGGGACAGTAGGATCAGGATCCGCATGCGTTTGAAATAGTGGCGGTCTTGTACTAAGCATCTTGTTGAAGTGTTTTCTTAAGCTTGTTTGTTTGACGAAGAAAGCTTGTTTTGATGCATGGCATAGCATTTGTCGTGTTGATGTTGCTCTACTCATTCACGAAATTTGATGTAGTGCCTGTTCCATTCGGGGTGTAGGCACCGCATCCCACTTGGTTTGTACCTACTCTCTGAAGCTGTTGAAATCCCGTCTTTTAGGACGGTGCATGCTGCCGATGTAATGATGTTGATGATCACGTAGAAATAGGAAAAACGTGAGCCAGTAATCAACTGTGTGCCATTCTCGCGAAACCGCTTGTGGGTCATGTGTGATTCAAAGTGATTCAAAGTTGTAATGGTCTAAAAAGCATTTAGCTTAACAATAACCATAGGATGGAGTTATGAGGTATATACAATAAAAAGAAGAAGAACAGGGAAACTCATGTAGTGTAAATCGTATCAAAATTTGGGTTGTCTCTCAAGTATTTGTCCAAATTAGCTTTAAAAATATCCAGGTTGGCTGAGTGTGTAACAGTGGAGGGGAGGGTGTTCCATGTGAAACTTACACGTACAGCATACGAATATCTTCGACAGTTCAGTCTTGAAGTGGGAATAAGCACTGAAGTTCATGTTTCCGACTGGCAACGGGGTGGCGAGCGTGTGAAGAGTTTGGACAAGGGATGGTTAGGGACGTGCATAATATTGTACATCAGTATGAGGTCACCTCTTAGTCGACGACAGCGAAAGTCTAAAAGATTGAGACTCCTCAAACGTTCTTCATATGGTTTAGCAGCTAGTCCGGGTACAAGCTTTGTGGTTCGGTGGTAAATACGCTGCAGAAGATTGATGTCTTTCTGAATCCAGGGTGACCAAGCCTGAACAGCGTACTCCATCGCTGGTCTCAGATAGGTGTTCATGATACGGGGTACTGACTGATTGGAGAATCTGCCGAAAATTCGTCTCATAACGCCAATACTTGTGACGCCTTTTTGTAAGCCGCTTTGCACTGTGATGGAACTGTATGCAGTTGCTCAAACCCCGAGGCTTAACCCCTTCCGTGTGTTTGAACAGGTTGGTCGTGCCAACCTTATCCAACAGTGGTTCACGAGTTCAAACCACTGTCCAACTTTTTCAAGGCATACTGATCCCGATCGCGCTGTCCCCACTAAATGAATGTAAACAACAGGAAACGGATCGTAGGGTGTGTTTGTGTGTGTGATGGAAATGCCAGCAAGGATTCACATTTATATTTGTGACTACTCCTCCTTGCCAAGCCCATCGAACTATTCACAAAGTTGATCACGACGGTCCATAATGGAAGCACTGGACTCGAGTTTCGCTCTCATTTGAGCTCATCAGCAGTGCATATCCACCGCTTCGGGGGCGGATTCGAACCCCCGACCATCACCATTGTAGTCCCACGCCTTAACGACTTGGGCTACCGTCCACCGATCGCAATTAAGCGTTTATGAACTGTGTTCTCCAGACTGGCACATTTGAGTCGCTTTGTTTGCCCGACTAGTCCAGAAGGAGCCAGCAACATCTAGTGTGGTCGTCCAACCGAACACATCTCCGTATCAGGCACGGATGAGTAGTCACAAATATAAACAACATGTTCTCCAAACATCGCTTAGAGGATTCCAATTTTCTGCAACCCTGTGCACTCAAGGGTTTTCACACGTACATGAGATTGAACTGTTTGATCATGCCAGCCTTATCCAACGATGGCTCCAAATTCGATGGTTGCTAGCGGTTGATTGTTAACCTCCGATCGCGGGAGCACAGAACGAAACCAATCCGTCTCCATTGTGGTGTATAACACGTGAATAACTTTCAAACTTCATTTGGTTGTACACAAGGAGATACCGCTTTCTGTGTAAGGCTACACGAGGAGATTTCAGCTTCGTGTGTGTGTTTTTATTGTTGCGGTGGTCCTGCATGTTTGATTATTTGTCGCTTTGTTTCGATGATTCGATGCTTTGTTTTCGATTTTGCTCTACTCCTGTCCAACTGCGTGGGTATGTGCTTCTTGTTTTTGCTTCAAAGTTACACTGGTCCCTATGTGCGTAAGCCGTTTAAGTTTCCTCAGATGCACCAGTGTTTTCTACATTCACTGCTCTTTGCACGAAAGTCAACTCGGGGTAAGTTTCAAAGTGTTTCGCTAGTTTGGAAAGGATACTGTTTAACGTCACCACTGCTTCAGGAGTTAGCTGTTAAAATCGCATACGCACCGATGCTCTCCGATGTTCGGTAGTAATGTTGATATAAAGAAGCAGATCAACCTGCATAGGTTACGGTGGTTGGGTCACGTTTTACGGATGACGGACCACCAACTTCCGAAACGGATTCTTTCTGCGACGCCACATCCTGATTGGCGTAAATCTCGTGGTGGTGCCAAAACTGTCACATGGCATAGGCAGTTAAAAACCCTTACTAGTAACCTTTCCAAAGTAGGCGCAGCGCGTCTTCCTGGCAGGTGTCCCCGCGATCAGATATCGCAATGGTTAGTTACGCTTCAGGATATGTCCCGAAACCGTGTTCAATGTCGGTCTTGCACTAAGCATCTTCTTGGAGTGTT
This sequence comes from Atriophallophorus winterbourni, assembly GCA_013407085.1. Lineage (NCBI taxonomy): Eukaryota > Metazoa > Platyhelminthes > Trematoda > Plagiorchiida > Microphallidae > Atriophallophorus > Atriophallophorus winterbourni. The sequence continues at coordinate 14,341 of JACCGJ010001501.1, read as the reverse complement.
TGCTTAACCTTGTATGTTGTCAAGCGGAGTGATGAGAAAAGCTTGTTATGATGCATGACAGTGAAAGTTGCAAGGAAGCTGTCGTGCTGATGGTGATAATGCTTGAGTTTGTTCGGAAGACGCCTGCCTCCGATGTCCTAGCAGCGCGTTGCTGCTCAGTTTTCGCTAAATTCTTTTTTATCATCGAGCAATTTGTGATACATCGATTAACTGATAAATAAGCGAATATCGTAAGCAAGTATATTGTTGCGTCATCGCATGTGGTGAACGTTTTTTACTTCCCGCTATCTTCATTATTTTTCACTAAAAACAATCGCTGGTGATCAGTTTCGCTGAAGCAGCTCACAGCTATTGACACGCTTGTTATTGATCAGACACGTCTAACGGCAAGATTTTCCTCAACTTGGTCAGCAACACCAAGTCCTTTTCTAGTAGATCACACTAGACGGTTAACCAGACTTATACTTAGATAGTTTTGACAAATTGTAGCTCTGGTACGGGTCATAGTTGTTCTCCGAGCTAGTGTAGTTGATTGCGGACGTTTCGTCACCATCAGCTAAATTTATTTTCATGCAACTGGTCAACGGGCATCATTCGAATTTATCTGCTGCGTTACGACCTCATCTACTGTGTATTCAACACCATAATCAATCAATGAGCACATTCAATTGGCTGTGATCTATGGACCAATGAGAACACGCCAACAACGAGGACATGCAAGGATTTTAGCCAATCACAGTAGATGAGGTCGCAACGCAGCAGATACATTCGAATGATGCCCATCCCCCAGTTGCTTCGAAAGAAGGTTCGCTGATGATGTCATCTAGTTTGATGAGAAAATGTTAGAAAACAATTATACTTAGGTTTTGAGGTTTTAAAGGTATCTGAGGTTGTATGACCTAATCGATTTGTGGTGTCCAGTAAGATTAACATATCGCACCCAAACTCTTCGATAAAGGTTCTGGTTACGTGACAAATCGGTCACTTCCAATTCTACAAACCAAGACAGCAGCGGGTTAGAAAGAGAGTGGATTTAAACGGTAATACTGGGTGTCCAATAGGCAGCCCGTCCCCGCGATTTTACTCGTGGAATGTGGCAAGATATTGTTGTTAGCCTCAGTCGTGCGATGTCGAGCATGGATGTACATCACAAACGTGTGGTTATCTCACGATCCACACTGCGTTTTAAATGGCTAAACAGTCTGATTCTGAAGGAACAAGCATCACGCCCGGCTTTCCGAACATCATGTACTATTCATTTGCAGAATCTGACTAGAACCAGAGATTAGCCATCACGCGAACATTGAAGAATGAGCGAAAAATGCTAAACAGTCACTGTCATGGCCGGGGGTGGCAGTGGGGATGAGCTCCCACTGTTTATAAAATGCTCTCAAATAGCCTCTGACCACGAGGTCCAGCTTCTGGCCTGCACGAGTTGCTCTCCGAGCCCGGTGGAACTGCTTCTACCAACTGAAGAAGGGACGAGGGTGAGGGACTGAAAACCAGTTTGCTTCGGGTAGATGGAGCTCGTTAGCCCGGGAGGGCATTTCATATATGGGAAGGAAAACCCTGATTTTAAACCTCCGCTGCCTAGCGAGATGCCCGATTGCGGGAAAGGCTTCGGGAAAAAACCCTGAGGAAAAATCTGAAACAGAGTCTGGTAGACACACCACCTATTTCTGGCAACTCCCTGCTGCCTTGCAGGTCGATGTTGTTTGTGTAAAAGCTAGAAAAGCTGACTCAAACAAACGCCGAGTGGTGCTGGTAAAGCCACTTTTTGCCCAAATTCCAAAGAATCTTCATTGAAGCCGACTCATCCTCCAGGAGGAGATAGTCGCACAAAGTAAAGTAAGTACTGTTGCCGCATTGCGCCGATTGTATGGCTTGGCCTAGTCCCCACATGAAATAAAATCAAATAAGGAGAATGGAAATCTGACTCAGTTGCCGTTTTTACTCAACTTGAATCGTCATAGGCTTGATGATAGTGATTCATTGGCCATGAGTTGGGTATGTTGGGTTGTACCGTGAGTTTGAACTGTTTTGATTTAAGAGCGAAACTTACTCGTGATGTATCGTTGTGGGTAAAAATGCGATTCTGGGTGTTTGTGTACCCTGAAATCGAGCTGTTTCAGTTTGGCAGTGCCGTTTACCCCTCCGTCACAGTGACAAGAGAAAAAACTAATGAGGTTACACCATTACACTTGGAAATGAGTACACCCGAACCGTCACTGTGTACAAGTTTTAGGCATATTCTGGTATAACAATTACACCGACTCTACCAATGTATGCGGCAGTTTGACTGCTCGGTCATCATGCCTATTGGCTGCGGTGTGGAAAAGAATTATTTTAACCAGCACGACACTTGCAGTTTGACCTATTACGGAACATCTCATCATGACACACGACATTACGCCACCTAGCACCCGTGTTGGAATGGAAACAGTAGTTGTTAAATAACCTGGATGTGTTAAGAGTACAAGTTTCGCATTGATGAAACACACACTCCAGGTTGTGGGGTGTTTCCTTTCTTCTTCGTCGTCGAACAAGGCCGTATTATTCACGCAACATGTGATACATGTGTTCAACAAGTTGCGATCTATTCGGAACATCAAAACCGCTTGTCAGTTGGGGAAGATCCGCATTTTCAACACACATATCAAGGCCGTTCTCCCATATGGGTCCGAAACATGGACAGTGAGTTACAGCACGTTCTTCGCCATGTACCCTACATCAGTTGGTCCCCAAAACACTTCAACCGCTAAACCATTGAATTGTACCAACCCTAATCTTGTCAGCTATGGTATCACTAAAACTCCGCCAAGGACGGTCCCAAGCCCGTCTGAGAAAGGAGGAGGGTTGGGCTTAGGGCTAGCAACCCTATCCCGTAAAACCTACATTGCTACGGAAACGAAGACAACAGATCCGTGGCTCGGTCATGTATGCAGGATGGATCCCAGTTCGCATACGAAGGTAGCCATTCACTGGCGTCCGCAAGGTAAACGAAAAGGGGACGGCCCAAGGAAACTTGGCGCAGAACGTTGGAACGCGAACTACATGCACAAGGATTCACGGTGCAGACGGCAACGGAAGCAGCGACAGACCGGAACCACTGGCGTGAAGTTGTCTTCGCCTCATGTGCCACCCGGCACGGAGAGGGCTGAGCTGAGCTGATGGTATCACGAAAATACAACGGGTTTGGATAGACCACACAAGCTCATCCACAATATCACTGGTTAACGTGATAGTATTTTAACCAATGTGCAATTTCTCACTGTAACTGAATTCAGACATGTGATTTCATACCAGACGCAAGTACGCAAATGGAACGCAAAAGTTAAAAGGAAGGTGAAAAAAAACTAAGCAGTCCATGAGAGGATCCAGTGATCAGAATAACTTTCACACAATTGGCTTTGTGTTGTTGCCGTTGTGTGCTCCACAGAGCGGAGTGCAGAGCTGTTTGGTCTACCTGGTTGTCGTGTGACAAAGTGTTGTTTGCTAAGTCTATCTTGCGTTAAACTACTCTGTTTGAAAGGTCACGACGTATGCGCATCCCAGGAAACGCTTGACCTGGATTATTTCGACTTGCAAAAAAGATATGAAAACTCTTGGCATTGACCCGGCGAGTTGGGAAGAACTTGCTCTGGACCGCTCACATTGGAGGTATTGTGCAAAGCGTCGTCTGCAAGCTGGGGAGGAGCAGATACAGCTCTTGGATGTTCTCGGCGTGTAACTAACGCCCTACAACCGAGTTCTGACTATCGTTGCAAACGCTATGAGAGAGATTGTTCCTCCCGAATCGGACTGTTTAGTCATTCAAAAAGCTGTAGAACATGAAAGTTCATGCGATTGTGATGTACACATCCATGGTTGACATCGACCGAAGTCGGCCAACACACACAGTAGCGGCTTCTTAAACACTTCGTCTAGTGTTAGAAATATAACAACACGCTTGTAGCTCAAGTTTTAAATGTTCATTAATGGGTATTCACATGGTGGTTTGCGGACGTTTTATCAGCAACCTAGATGGCATTATCAGCGTAACCTCTTGTGAATCAAAAGGCCATTGAAGTTTACTACTTTTGTACCACATTCTCCTGAATGACAACAGCAGCACAAGTGTACAGGAGAACGGCAATCGATTGGAATATGTTTGGGACCAATCGTGTATTCATAATGTATTTATAACGCGTAACTTATAAGAAAGGGAAAACGATCCGTTCGGTTCTGATGCATCTCAAGGATAAGACGCCTTTATCTAGCGTTACGAACTGCATCTACAGAATCAACTGTAAGGACTGTTCGGGTGTTTACATAGGGCAGACTTCCAGGGAAATTCAAACTAGAATCGAAGATCACCGAAAGTGTGTCCGGAGACAGCCGCGGGATACGAGGAAATATCAATCCTTTATTCGTGATTCCGCCTTGGCGGAACACGTTTTAGATACGGGCCACAGCGTCGATCTAGACAATGTGGCAATATTGAGACGCGGTATTAAACCGTATAGCGAACGCCTACATGCGGAGGCGGTCGAAATTGCCAAGGCAGGTCGACTGGCGGTCAATAAGGTGGATGGGGCAGAAATCTCCACAATCTGACGCTCGGCACTGCTGCGACGGTAAATAGTTATTATTCATCTTATACCTACTAGTTAATTAGATTATTGTTTTTCTTCAAAAATAGCCTTAGCCCCGTTAGTTATGTACTTTTACGTATGTGGGCAGCTGTGTCAACTGACCTTGACCGTGTTCACTTCTATCAGATTGTGAGGAAAATGGACCACTGATCCGCACTGTAGGCGTACTATAGGCTGTTTAGCGGTTAGGTCAAATCAGTGGTGGAGGGTTTACTGCTACTTAATCATGTTCCCTGTCCTGACTATCACCCTTGGTCTGACGAAGCTTGTGTGTCAGAAGTGAAACGTTACCCAAAAACAATTCTAACCGATTGCACTCAAATTCTTTTGCATTGTACACTAGAACGTTGTATAAAAAGGCAGATTTGAACGGTTTTTGCCTCGCGAGGTGATGTCATCTAGCTTGATGACCTAACGTCCGCAACTCGGTGAACTTTGTCTTATCCACATCGCAAGATCATTCACCATTTTTCCGTGTTTTCCTTCCTTTCGATATGTCACAAAGACCGTACGTCAAGTTGTGAGCGCGAACCCCACATTAAACCAGCTTTTTATCGGTTGATCACGCGTTCAATCGATACACGCAGCAAGCGTGACCTCAAAACAGTGCATTTTGTTTGTTTTGGACATTTTTGGTATGTGAACATAACAAAAGCAAGCACACGGTTGGTCCACGTTAAAACACACGCCACACTGATTGGTTATCTCCAAGGTATTAAACCTTATAATACACCGAGGTCTGTTTCCAACACGAGAGTTTAACTAGTATCATCCCCGGGACGTTTGCTCACGTGATGACATCGATCAATCTTTCAAAAATCAGTGGCGTGATTGCTCGAGAAATGACTTCGGAGGAATCTTTTGAAACCGCATTGAGTTTCGTGAACGCGGAGGAGTTGGACTTATATTCCAAGTTGGAGAAACTAGCGTACGTTGTCGTTCCCATATGTTTAAGTAGGACAAGTTTGTTGAGTATCTTCTGCCCGCTTTCTTTGAGGGTTGTATCGTTTGCTAGAGATAACATTTACCGAACGCGTTTGTCTCCAGGTTCCAGCGTCGATCCACGGTTCTAATCCCAGGCAAAGAAGGAAAATTTGTCCCATGGGGACAGTTTAGCGGCAAAGCGATCGGAGTGTTCACCAGCGGTGGTGATGCGCAGGGTATGAACGCTGCCGTCCGCGCGGTCGTCAGAATGGGTGTCTACTGCGGTTGTCGTGTGTTTTTCATTCGCGAAGGATATCAAGGAATGGTAGATGGTGGGGAGAATATTGTGGATGCTGCTTGGGCTGATGTGTCGAATATCATGCAAACGGTAAGTTGGTGAATGTGAAAACGCGTTTTTAATATCACTGGTGGACTCGGGGGCTATGTCACTTGGTTTTCAGGGCGGAACGGTGATTGGTTCGGCTCGTTGCGCGGCGTTTCGTGAGAAATCCGGACGTCTGCAAGCTTGCTTCAATTTGGTCCGACATGGGATCACGAATTTAGTTGCGATCGGTGGTGATGGCACCTTGACTGGGGCGAATCAATTCCGTTTGGAGTGGGCAGAGTTGTTGAATGATTTGTATGCTACAAGTGAGTCTATTGATTATTATTATTATTATTATATTATTATTACACAAGTCTTTTCAGACGATGTGCCAACAAGTAAACCATGAAGAGGGTACATGATGAAGTTGAAGTAGGTTCCATGGTTCTTGTTGAAGGCGACATACTACCCGGTTGCCAAGGCCGAAGTAGGGGTTTAGCTTAGGGGACCCGGAGCCTTTGACTCAAAAGTCTTCCCGCAAGGCAGCGGTTTTTTCCCCTCGCGAGAGCCGGTGACCATTTTGAAGGTTCTTGCGCATCTCGGCGGTTATTCGAGTACGCCTCTCTAGCCTATGCACGAGCAGGTGCAACCTGCAAGGCAGCAGGGATTTTTCCTCAGGGTTCACTTCCGAAGCCTTTCTCGCAATTGGGTATGCCGCAAGGCAGCGGAGGTTTGGAATCAGGGTTTTCCTTCCCTTAGATGGACTGCCCTCCCAGGCTGACGAGCTCCATCTGCCCGGAGCAAACTGGTGTCAAGGCCCCCGTCATCCGCCTTCGCCCCTTCTCCTGTCAGTAGAAGCATTTCCGCCTCGTGCAGGCCAGGTGCTGGGCTTTAGTTGTCAGAGGCTGTTTGAGACGCACGCCATATGGGAGCATTTTATAGACAGTAAGAGCTCATCCTCACTGCCACCCCTTGCTGTAACAACATTGAAACTGTCTATTGATCATGATGTGATCAACACCATCCGCGTGTTTTAAAATGCTCTGGAATGCATTTCTGGTGTCTATAGGTGGTTTTCCTCTAGCATATTCTAACGTAAGGTTTTAGCTGATTGTGTTAACGCTTACCTCTTCTCTCCTATTTGTAAAGTTTTTACGTGAAACCACCGATTAGATGACTCGTTTTTCCACCATCTCGCCGGGAAGGTAACTCACCCAGATTTCACTAAGATAGAATGCCATCCTGTGCACTATTTTCGGACGTAAGTAGTCGGATCAGCAATCTTTCTCTCGGCTAACTAGTACACTAACTCTTTCTCTATCATCTTGGCGTTGTGTGCTACCATCATGATCAATTGGTACAGTTGTTCTGTTTCGTCTACGTCATTGATAAGTCAGTAGGATAGTGGGAACACCAAGGAGAAATATGAGAACGGATATTGCTAAAGACTTGTTATCACCGCAGATCAGTATGTTGATGTTCACATCAGATCCCGTAGCCTCACAATGAAATGTGGCGTACCTAATGATCAATGGTGCAATCGTGTCTAACGTTGATTGGTTTGATCAAAATCAATATTTACGACCATAGCACTATCTTACTGTCCCCGTGATTTACTTGTCTTTTGTTGTTTTTCATCCTGTGGGGGTCGGGGTCTGGTTGGAACCTTAACCGTTCCCGTCTTTTTAGGATTGTTTACCATGTCATGGTTGTGTACTTTTGCTTTTGTGCGACTATCTCCTCCTGGAGGATGAGTCGGCTTCAATGAAGAGTCTTGGGAATTTGGGTACAAAGCGGTGTCCCCAGCAGCACTCGGCGTTTGTTCGAGTCAGCTTCTCTAGCCTTTGCACAACCAAGTGCGACCTGCAATGCAGCAGGGAGTTGCAAGAAAGAGGCGGTGTGTCTACCAGACTCTGTTTCAGATTTTTCCTCAGGGTTTTCTCCCGAAGCCTTTCTCGCGACCGGGTATCCCGCAAGACAGCGGTGGTTTAAAATCAGAGTTTTCCTTTCTTTAGATGAAATGTCCTCTCAGGCTAACGAGATCCATCTGCCTGAAGCACTCGCCCCTTCTCCTGGTGGTAGAAGCAGTTCCGCCGGGTTCGGGGAGCCACTCGTGCAGGTCAGAAGCTGGACTTTGTGGCCAGAGGCTATTTAAGACGCGTGCCATATGAGAGCATTTTATAAAAAGTGGGAGCTTATCCCCGCTGCCATCCCCGGCTATGACAACCTTTGGAACGTCATGGTTGTTTGAAAGTTATGCGCTAGGTACTTGCTCCCGGTGATGATGAACGTCAAGGCACACACACAATTTGCTTTGAACCTGTCGCCAGAGGGCAAGATCGCCAATAGCGATCCTTCCACACCGGTTGCTAGGTGATTAAACTTGGTTTTATCGATTTTCATAGAGAGAATTACCGAGGACGTCAAGTCCGCGTGCCAGAATTTGAACCTCGTCGGTTTGGTCGGAAGCATCGACAACGATTTTTGCGGGACCGACATGACCATCGGAGCGGATTCCGCATTGCATCGGATCATTGAGGCCACGGACGCAATCACAACCACCGCCTCCTCGCATCAACGATGCTTCATTCTCGAGGTGATGGGTCGTCATTGCGGCTATCTGGCTCTGGTCGCCTCAATGGCGTGTGAGGCGGATTGGGTGTTCATACCGGAAATGCCACCGATGAACGATTGGAAAGAGAAACTGTGTGCCAAACTGCGACAGGTAAGCAAGTTGCTCTGGTCGTCGTCGTTGTAGTAGTAGTAGTAGTAGTAGTAGTAGTAGTAGTAACCAAGAGCTGTATCTGCTCCTCCCCCGCTTGGAGACGACTCTTTACGCAATGCCTCCAATGTGAGCGGTCAAGAGCAAGTTCTTCCCAACTCGCGGGGTCAATACCAAGAGTATTCATATCTCTTTTACAAACGTCTTTGTACCGCAAGTGTGGTCTGCCCAATGGTTGACTTCCTAATTGCAACTCACCATAGAGTAGATCTTTCGGAATACGACCATTTTCCATTCTGTAGACATGACCAAGCCAGCGCAGGCGGCGCGGTGGCAATAGAGTGAACATGCTCTGTAGACCAGCTTTTGAAAGCACTTCAGCATTAGTCACTCTGTCCATCCACGATATGTTCAAGATACGATGGATGCTTCGTAGATGGATCCCGTATATACTGTTGGTCAAAGTTGTCCCGAAACCGTAAAATTGTATCCCGATGATTAGTTTGGCATGCAAGATTCCCTCGGCGGATGTATCACAGTGTACTTAAGTTGGTCTCACGTGGAAATAATTCTTCATTCCAGTAACGATTATCCAAACTCAGGTTACCTGGTGATCCTACCTCACGTTGAACTTTAAAATAGTTCACACCGAGTGTCTTAAACATTTACCTGACTCCAACGAAAACATTGACGATCCCACATTCTTGATTACCTAGCTGCCTTGATTATTTCTCTGGGTTAGAATCGTTTACAAATTGTATGTATAAGTCACACGATCGGAATCTGTTGCGGGTTTCAATACGACGATACGTCTAATCATACGCTACGTGACTGCGTGTTTATGCGTTTACTCCATATACATCTTCATGCTGTGGTATTTATTGAGCGTCAATTTCTATCCGGCCCAACCTTGCAATTAAGCACCCATGATTGCAATGGATTTAGGTCTGACTATGAGCTCTCAGCCGCGCTTGAAATGACGCAGACGAACCCGTGGTCAAATTGCTAAGGATAATCAAGAATGATGATGTCGCATTGTTCCTGTGATATCCGCCACATCGTCCGTTCGATTTGATTACGTCTATGCCAAACCGATCATGTTTATACGTAACACACGCAGGTGCCATGAGGTCGCGCCATGCCACGCCGTGTTTATGATCGATTGTGTTTCACTTGACAAGTTCCGCATCGTGTCCATTTGATTGTTCCGAGGCAAATCAGCATGATACGGTTGCGCGTTCGTATGGTATGAAAGCACAAGGCGGATCCAGGCAAAGTCAGAGACTGCACGTGGGCTAAGATACTGTCATATCAATCATTATCATCATCCTCTTCATCATCATCGTTGTCATCATTATCATCCTCCTCATCATCATCATCCTTATCATCATCATCATCATCAATATTATTATGATCATCACCATCATCCTCTTCATCATCATCAACATTATTATCATCATCATCACCATCATCCTCCTCCTCCTCAACATTATCATCTTATGTATGTATGTATGAAAGCACAAGCCTAATGCAGACAAAGTGTCGCACAGTCAGAGACTGCACGTGGGCTAATATACTGTCAGGTTGCCCAGGGGCCTAGACAGATATGAGATAGAAAAAAGAACAGGAAATGGTAGTGAGACTCAAGCCTGTTTCAGCATGCAGCTCACTCCCTGCAGGACAATCAATTTAGCACGGTGTTAGCCACACAGTACAGAATTACTGTACGATTGCACATCCGTGCAGGAGCTGAGATACTCTTGGATTGCTCATGATTGTGTGACTGCTAATGCCAAGTTATTCAGACGCTGCTCAATATGTAGTTGGCGTGCAACTCATTATTCCCAATGTATGTATATATGGTATGAGAGCACAAGGCTGATCCAGGCAAAGTGCCGCATAGTCGGAGAATGCACGTGGGCTAAGATACTCTCAGATTGCCCAGGGGCCTAGATAGATATGAGAGAGAAAAAAAGAACAGGAAATGGTAACGAGACTCCAGCCTGTTTCAGCTCGCAGCTCACTACCTCTGGCACAGCACGTTACGTTCACATGGTTCTTTCGTTTGTAGAATCGCGATTCCGGTCAACGCATGAACATCATCATGGTTGCTGAGGGCGCGGTGGACCACGAAGGCAAGCCCCTGTCGTGTGAGCAAGTCCGCCAATTGCTGGTCGACGAGTTGAACCTGGACACGCGAATCACCGTGCTGGGTCACGTACAGCGTGGTGGTCGCCCCTCGGCGTTCGATCGGATCTTGGCGAGTCGAATGGGCGCGGAGGCGGTGCTCACGTTGATGGACGCCGACCGTCAACGGGACATTCCGGCGTGTGTGATCAGTCTCAAGGGAAACCAGTCGGTACGGGTACCGCTGATGCGGTGTGTTGAAAAGGTGAGTTGTTAAATGTGTTCATGATTTCTTGTTGAGCTTCCGTAGCGCGAAGCGGGTTTACTGACACTTAATCCCCAGTTTGATAACTTCTGAGGAATGCAGAATACGTTCAAATGAATTTGATTAGCAGGAGAGATATGCAATTGATTTTAAGGACGTCAATCTTTCCGTAGTTGAGTATCGCCGAATTGCTCGAGATCTCCTGGCGCATATCTCAGCATACTTCTCCTTCTTCTGTTTGATATGAACCCCAGAACTTGCTGTTGGCAATCGTTTCGCAAACCGTTAAGAAATGTCCGCATGGTGGGATGTTGGCAATAAAAGAGTGACTGTAATGCATGATACCAGCCTTCTACAGCATTATTCGTTCGGGCAACACCATTATTTGCGTCTTCATACTTATTCCAGGATTCAGGTGGAAATATAGCTGGTGCAAAGTTTTCTCTTCTACCTCTAAGGAACGTTTGACGTTCTTAAAATCAATTGCATATCTCTCCTGCACTGGACTGGTGCTAACCTGTCAAGGTTAGTCGAGTATTCTGGCTAAACCCGTTCTCGGAACGATGCAACTGCTGCAACATTCGAACTTGGTTTTGACCTTGGAGCCGTCCATAATTGACGATGGCGTCAAGGCGGTGTAGGAAGTTGTTGATGCCCTGGGACTGCTGTCTTACAACTTTTGGAGGAGGTCTGGATAACAATCTACGATTCCCGCGTCCTTGATCGAGGCTGTCGTAATTCGAATCACCCGCCGTCTACCCAGACAGACAAAAAAGGGAAAAAGTTAATTTGGGGGTTTCGATATGGTGTGAAAATAGTCTCTCTTCTATTTTGTGATTCATTGCCAGGGTTTTTTTCGTGAACTGTTCTAGACGTCATTGCTCCTATTCGGGATTTTGCCGGAACATTGGCATTTGCACCGGTTTCGTGCTGTTTACAGTCATCAGACATGGATAGTGCAATCACGATCTTCACGCCTTGAAACAGTGAAGAAATGGTAAACCTGGTCTGAAATTGCTTGCCACTGCTTGCATGACCAACTTATTAAATCACATGTGCCCGCACACATATAGATGAGTCCAATCCTTGGGGTGAACTCATACTCCGTATTTGCATGAATTTACATGCCACGACTGGTTTCGTGGCACTTCAGGTACAGTACGATCATGTTTAACCTTTGAGAAACCGACAATGTAGCACCCCTGTGCTGTTCACACCCTGATCAAGATTATTCATGGATGATATGCAGGTAAAAATCTATGCTTCACAAGACCCACAAAAATGTACGTTCCGTCGGATGGTAAATAATATCAAAATATTGTTAGAGATTATTGTCAAACGTGAAAAACATACTTGTCCATGTAGACATCTTGATGACGTCAACGGTTCCAGATTGTACCGCATGAGTAGGTAAACTGGTCCACAATTGCACATTGCGAACGGAAAATGCATAGTTGCGGCATTTCAACCTGCTATGCTGTTGGTAAAGTTTAGATTGGTGACCACGCAGATGTGTGTTATGGGAAAAATGAAACAAACGACTGCAGGGATTATTTGTTTGAATAAGCACAGTCCAAATGAGTATTAGTGCTCCTCTTTTCCGTCTGTATTCAGCCGAATGCAAATTAAATAATTTAAGTCGCGTTTCGTATGGATAATTTGATACTCCTAGGACGAGTTTTGTCGCTCTGCGCTGTGGAGTTTCTAATAGCAGAATATCTTCTTTCAACCAAGGATTCCTTGCCGGTATAGCATATTCGATATGAGGACGGATGTAGGTTGAAATCAATTTGCGGACAATGTTGGGATTAAGCGTACCTAGGACTCTTCTTAGGATACCCAATTTGCTTTCAGCTTTGCTGGCAGCGATAGGACATTGCATTGAGTTTTTTAAGTCCTAACTCGTTCTCGGAGGAGGCGGGTTTAATAACAGTGCGACCTGGATAATATTCTTTAGTCAACTTGCTGTTGAGCGACAGTAGGCTGCATTTCGAAGCATTCATTGGCGTTTCGTTGTCTAGAAACCAGGTCTAAATCATATCGAAATCACGTTGCAGGTTTTGCGTGTCGGCTGTGGAGTTTATCTTGCGCCAAAGTTTTGCGTCATCAGCGAAAATAAGCACCGACGACTGCAATACAGTAGACAAATCGTTTATGTATATTAAAAACAAAATCGGTCCGAGGAGTGATCCTAGTGGGACACCACGGGCAACTTTAATCGACTCAAGTTGTTTTCAGCTTTGCTAGCAGCGCGAGTCGACATTGCATTGAGTTTACTAAGTCTGACTGGATCAGCTCAGCTCAGCCCTCTCCGTGCCGGGTGGCACATGAGGCGAAGACAACTTCACGCCAGTGGTTCCGGTCTGTCGCTGCTTCCGTTGCCGTCTGCACCGTGAATCCTTGTGCATGTATTTCGCGTTCCAACGTTTTGCGCCAAGTTTCCTTGGGCCGTCCCCTTTTCGTTTACCTTGCGGACGCCAGTGAATGGCTACCTTCGTATGCGAACTGGGATCCATCCTGCATACATGACCGAGCCACGGATCTGTTGTCTTCGTTTCCGTAGCAATGTAGGTTTTACGGGATAGGGTTACTAGCCCTAAGCCCAACCCTCCTCTTTTCTCAGACGGGCTTGGGACCGTCCTTGGACGGTCCGACTGGATAATCACGCCTAAATCTTTTTCGGAGGAGGCGGGTTTAATAACAGTACGACCTAGATATCTATCTATCTATCCGTTTCGATGCGTCCGTGTTTGTTTTCTAACCTGTTGATTGTTTATTTGCGCAGACAAGGGCAGTGGCCGCAGCGTTGAAGGATGGTGACTACGAACGAGCCGTGGAACTCCGTGGACAGTAAGTGGACGCGTTTCATTCATTCATCGTGTGTCTTCCCCTGATCTGGTTTGGTAAAACTGGGAGGCTGATTGCTAGCAGTGTGCCATTGAATGAATGGTACATATGATACCATGAGACAAGACGTAGCACTGTTTGGATAGCCTAAAAACCTCTGTTTGTCGGTCATTGGTTGGTCTTGCGAGCATGTAGGAGTCATCATCATCATCACCGACGCCTCACCGGTCGCCAGTACCGATGCATAGCTGCCAAAACTATGCAAAAGTAAATCCTAAAGATGGGAAGGGTGGGTCATAATCGCCGAATCGATGAAAAGTAGAAAAAACCAACTGGGAATGGGCCTACATGCATTCAAACAAGTTTCGTGAACGAGTAGAGCGAAATCAGCATGGCAGCTTCCTTGTGGCTTTCACTGTCATGCATCATAACAAGCTTTTCTCGTCACTTCGCTTGACAACATACAAGGTTAAGCAAACATTCCAAGAAGATGCTTA
>JACCGJ010001500.1:24663-61327 GCA_013407085.1 Atriophallophorus winterbourni | reverse complement strand
TTGCACAGGGCTGAAGGTGGCTAAAAGCCAATCACGCGCCCAGATTTCCTTCGACGGTATGCGGTTGAGCACCCGGCACTTTGATATCGAGTATACAGTTCGTACTTTTCACACGTTCTTGCTTCCGAATAACTGGAAAGTAAGGTAGGGTTTCTCTTCACCAGCACGGTGAGAGGTCAGCTATTCAGGAAACAATGCAATAATATGCGTGAACAATGTGTGGTGTATAAAATCACTAGCCTAGTTGAGGTAAAGTGAAACACAGTCATAGACTCCATGTGGGCTAATTTACTGTCAGGTTGTCCAGGCCTAGACAGATATGATAAAAATGTAAAAATACGTTTTTTTGTTTTTTTTAAAAAGTTTTTTATTAGACAATATGCGGAAATATGATAGACCATTTAACGTCTAATTCCCTTTTAAAGCTCAACACATTTGGGAGGCTTACTATACAATCTGGATGCTTGTTCCAGAAGTTGACCACACGGTTGCTGAAAAAGTGCTCACGTGCCAGCAACCTGGGCCTACTCTTAAATATGTTTATGAATATTTGGAAATTATATTTATTCGACTATCAACGTATTTTAACATGGTGATGACTAGAAAATCTGGAAAATTAATAGCACTTAATGCAAAGCATATTCAAGGGAACCTTAGCCACGCCTCACGCTCTGGGGGCTAATGTCTTGTATGCTCAAAACAGTTTGGGGATAACGCAAATCTATGCAAAGTGAATTATTTGTAGTGAATTACTTTCTTTTTGAATCTTAGTATCTTGTACATAAACTTTTGGCCTTGTATGGTTATTCATTTCTTGTTCATCTATGCTTCATTCGAATTATTGCCTGTACAATATACTTTTTGGCGGTTAATACAATTTGGAACTCTGACTTTGTCTTTTTCCGCGGTTGCGGAGTTTGCGTGGGTCGCCGCGTGCCCGAATTCTGATTAACAGATCCTCCAACATTTTAGCGCTTTCTACACCTTAGATTCCATCATCTCTCGGACTTTTCCTGTGGATTATTTCGCTATCGTTGGACTTCTCTGGATCTTTATTTGGAAATTTGCTCCCTTGGTCTATTAGTGAGTTATTTCCATTTTTGCCGTATTGTGTGTAGTGCTAAACTTATATTTTTGATCAGCTACATATTTCATATGGAATGAAGCCAGATGCAATAGATTGCTTCAGAAGAGGTCATGCAATATAATTTGCACGATATGTAAAAGATGCCTTCCACCGCCATCTGAATCTTGGGCAACAATTTTTAAATGTCACGTTTTAAATGTACGCACCAATTGTTTATAGCTTACCTTTCACCAGGTAGGTAAAGAGAAACCCTTTCCGTTTTCTCAGTCGCAGCTACAAAAATTGGGACCGAAAACACCTGACCTATCTTAGCATCCGACGAGGATACCAGAGAACAATGAAACAACTTTTGCAGTGGTGGGCGCTCCTTTAAAGCTTTCAAACGACAGAAATTCTGAATGCTCGATCAGTGTATCAGCCATTTAGAGTCAAGGGCCAACTGAACTGAACTGAACCATCAAATGTTACTCACGTAGGAAATCAGAATATTGTCGTTGCTGCATCTACTAAAACCGTTAAATGGTTCGGAGGACAAACACCACCTATCTGTGGAGCAAGCTGGCGTGCCATCAGCATCCCTGAGCACGATTGTTGACATATCTTCTTCGACTACAAATCATTTTCAAAATGATATTAGTAAGGATGATGCATCGAACGTGCATGAAGTCGCCGTTTGTTCGCCTTCAACACCGATTGCTTAACAGTAAGGAATGAATAAAACTAAAGCAGTCGTGACGTCTAAGGTTTTAACTTGTGATCAAGCAATGCAATCTTGTCATAACGATTGAGTGCAAAACGGCTCAGGTTCATGTAATGAAACTAGTACCTATTACTAAAATTACTGTTGGATCTTCCGTCTAAAGGGAGGCACATATGGATTCTTGGAAGCGGCGTAAGAATATGGTGAATGCTCGTGAGCAAACTGCGGATACCTCTGTGATACATTTATGGCAAGAGCGCACTTTCGTACAATCCATTTGTACGAGGCTCAATTCCCCCTCACCGAAAAGAACATTTGTCATTTATTTAACAAACAAATTATAGCAAGCTTGGACAATAAAGCAAGTTATTACTTTTAAATATTTGTCTCTAGATAATATTCAGAAATAGTTTTCGACTAATTCTTTTTCGAACTAAAACGCGATTAACTGTATTACATGCTTCAGAATGACTCAATGGTTTCTTCTCAACCGCAGGGTGATAAGTCCGGTCTAGTTTTATCAAATATAATAACATGAAGAAGAAAATTGAAAATATATTTTCTGACTTTCAAAACATTTGGCAGTTTTTTATATAAAGCGAAACAATGTTTTCAAATAAATATAAAACTAAAAATGGTCTACCTATGCTGGTCAGGTACCCAGTGAATTTGTTCTGGTAACAACTTTCCACAATTGAGATCCAGACTTGTGACAAAAATCGAAGTTAAGAGCCTTTTCAAAAGTCTGTTTCTGAAATTAACAATTTTGACTTCCAGATGTAATTCAAGTAGTCTAGTCTAAATTGCTGTTCGGCGGATCAAGTGTCTAATTTCTCTTCGAAGATAGTAGTCAATTATTCAAATTGACTTCAATACATTTAGGATCCTCAAATATTCATTCAAATCAACTTTTAATCGACCGTGCTTATAAAGATACAAGATATAAACAATCTAACGTGCAGATTATTTTTCTTTACTGGCAAGCAATTCCGATTTCACACTAAGGTTTGCATTGCTTGGATGTAGAGCTGCGATGGCTAACTAATATCGCTTGAAATCCAACCAACCAATCTGTAGCACAGTGTGTGGCATCCAGCCTCAATATGATACCGGACAAATGGAACTGAATATTAACGAGAATTATCGAAAAATGTAGATATAATGAGGTTTCTTGAAGTTTCTCGCAGCTGAGATCAGCTAATCAAATGACGCAACTATTTGACGAAAGAGGTGCGTATATGCCCGTTACTTAGACATTTCTAAAGCTCACTATCGTGTATATCTTACTTTATTACTTCTTTATCTTGAGAATGTTGTTATCACTGATAATCTTTTTAATTTTTTTCACAAGTTACCTGCCTGAATGCATAGCGAATGTCAGAATAGATGTCCAAATTTTCGGAGCAATTAAACGCATTTTCTGTGTATTATAAGATTCAATACTCCGTCCGTTACTCTAGTCAAATTGGAACTTTATAAACCTGTCGTTCTCACCGATGAGGTTAAAATTGTTTGACGTTTAACTCTGTTGCCTATTTTTACACGTAAACCTGAATGAGCTGCACCAGTATTCGAACCGAAAGAAGCTGTATTTCAATTCTCGAAAGTGTAAAATGTTACAAGTTGGAAAATGTATCCTATTATCATGACCACTTGGCAGTCATGCGCTTAGAAATGTGATATTCATATTTCAGTTTGACAGTTCACCTGGTAAGCATGAGATTCTTTGTTTTTCTCTGCGGCTAAAAATTTGAAGATCGTCATTTTCCTCCCGGAATTGTCTCTATTTATTACACTTAAGTTTTCTCGTGATTTTAACCTTTTTTCTACATTTTTGGACCTCCAGAAATGTTTGATTGGACCCACGCCATTGTGCTTATTAACGCTCAAAATTGCTCTCTGAATTTATTTCCAGGATTTTAGTCCTAAAGATATCATTTGCTTATACATATATATTTCGTTTGTACCGATTTTCTAATAGAACAAACGTCCGTTACAACTTAATTTATATAACAACGTTTAGACAATTCTAGAGCGTATCTCAAGCCTGGTCGAAGTCACCTCTAGTGTTCGTGCCTTTCGATATCTTTCGTAATAGAGCTTGAGTGGAGTATATTGGAAGAAGATATCAGTATTAAGATGAGCTAATTTTTGAAAAACAGTCTGCAGTGCGAGGCCGTCTATATGTGTACATGCAGCATACTCGGCTAATAAGAAGCAGTTTCAGAATATTCAGATCGCAATTTTTGTCAGAAGTACTCTACTTATATACAGTTATAGATTATACTGTATGTATATACAGCCGTTTGCGCGGTCATAGCTTGCCGCTACAGACGGACGCATTCTGCGCCGGTATTTTGAGTCTTTTTTCTAACCGAAAATGCCTCCGACTACCGAACAAGCACCGATCTCATGTCCTGGTCATACCCGGCCTGTCGTTGACATTCATTTCAGTTAGCAGACAGATTGTGGCAGCTTATTCAACACCGCCGTAAAAGACGTTAAAGCGATCCTCTTTCGTGGGGATACTGGTGACTGGATCCATCGTTCATCAAGGAGCCGTATGTGGATGTGTATTTGATGAGAACGCCACCAAGGCTGCCACTTGTTCCACAGATTTTACTGCTAAAATATGAGGCACCAGCAACGGAGTGATGGTACTTTCGGTCACTGAGGATCACATCGTCCGTTGTGTTGATCTTAGCAAGACGGATAACGATGCGCGTCTGCTCACCGCAAACAATGCCAAACCACTGTCAGTCTATAACCTGACGCAACCTGAGCATTCTCTCAGGTGCATTAAAGCCCACGGAAAGTTTATTCGCCGCGTTGCTCGGTGTGACGGGGATTGCCGATGGAACACTGAAACTTTGGGATCTCGGCGAATCGTCACATGAACCCGTTTTGTCTATTCCATCAAACTCTCGAATCTTCTCGAAACCAATTGTAGACTCTCAATTCTGTGATCCGCTTTCCGCAAAAACCGAGCGAACCACGACCATGGCGAGTGCTTCTGGTACCTCGATCTCGATGCTCAATGTCGATTGACGAACGCCGGCCTCATTGTCTTCGACACCCAGCGAGCCCGGACCCACATTGACCTTGCCGAATGCGATCAACTCGGTGATCATGCATCCACACGAGCCCATGATCGTTTGTGGTGGTGAAGATCATTTTGTGTACCAAATCGACCGGGCCCCTAGGGAAATACTCGACACTGGCAACGGCCACTTCGGACCGGTGCATTGTGAGCGCTTCTCTCCAGACGGCCATGTTTTTGCAAGTGGCCGTGAGGATGGTACGGGCCGTTTAAGGCAGACGACAATTGGTCAGCTATACGGTCTGTGGCGTCTGTCCACACCAACACGAGTCGAGATTACGAACAGTGTTCTCAACTTTGATGGATAACTGGATCGCATGATCTAGACATTGAGCAGCTACATACCAGTCTCGAATTGTGCAATTTCCTTTACAAGCGCTCCAGAGTAGTGCTAATTTTATCCCACGGAATAATCCATACGGCGTCTCATCTAAACAGACGCCTGTTAAAAATCGTTTCGGTCTCCCGACCCGCAGTTACAATCTAACCATTCAAATACCACATTTCTGATGGAATTATCGCTGGTACTTCAGCACAGTCCTTGTTATCTTCCTGTGGAGCAGTTTACCACCATAAAAGCTCTCCTAACCTAATAAAATGATTTTCAAGTAAACGTTACGACCTTTTATGTTAAATACTTCTGTGTTGCTTGCAGATTACACAAAGACCTAAGCGCTTTAGTTCTAAAAAGACGTTTTGGGAAAACAAATTAACCCGAACGTATATTTCCTACCAACGTTTACCTTTTTGTGTCATACTTGTAATTACTTATACTACACGAACATGGGAGTAGTATTTTGTGTACATTTTTGAGTATATCATATGGTGTTGCACAGCTGTTTAATTTCCTAATAATTAATTTTAAATCTTGAATCTTCAAACGTTCAAATATCAGCTTAATTAAATTGGGTTGAAATTTTGAATCATTTATTCAAGCTAATGAACTAAAATATAAGTAATTTTACAGCCTCTCCTCATGATCTCACACATATCCAATTTGTACTTTTAAATTTCCTATCCGTAAATTAATACATTTCGGCTTCATATTTAAGTCTTTTTCTGAACAAACTAAGAATACCCTGTCTAAAAAATAAAAGATTAGCAATAATCAAAACTCAAAACATAAAAATATCTATTATCAGTGAAAAAAGAATGGGAGCTAGTAAAATGGTTTGTCATCTATGGTAACGTAGATAACCTGTCGATAATTAACACAATTTTTTTAATCGGTAACATTGAAGGTTACATCTAACCTGTATTATTTAATGTCGATACATTATTTCGTTGCATTTGTTATCCCATTCCAAAACTTTGCAATATTCCAGAGATTGGCCAAAAGCTATCTGTTGTCTAAAGTCGTTAAGAATATTTATGATTGAAGATACAAGATTCAAGAATTTATGGTCACAAAAAGCACATAGCTTCACAATTACCACATCATATTAAATATTCGTTCATGAGAAAAAGAATAAAAAATAATTATGTACAGTCAAGTTTTGTCCAATTAAATACATACAATGAACCAATACCCAGGCGCCATTGAATCGTTACGCAACAAATAAGTGTCCAAATTTCCAATGACAGTTTTGACGCCTAGAGCGATGGAAATAGTTTCGCGGACTGCATTCCAAATGAGACAGACACGAACAGAATAAAAATATCCCCTTAGCTTAACGTTTCCGGAAAACACTAACGAGTTTGGTTGCACGAAGTTATATTTTATCAAGCAATAATATTTCTTTTTTAACCACAGAATTCAAATTTGTGATTCATGCTCCATACTTGGAATTTAGTAGGCTTTCGTGATGTGGGGCAACGTTCAGGCGAGAAGGTTCTGCAAATCCGTCGCAACATACATAGAAGTTGGAACCCGTTTTGTAGATGAACCTCACAATGAATGCTTATTCTTCGGCTGTCGCATACCAGATCTAAATCCCTTTCCTATCGGTTGCAGCTCAAAAATCATTTGCCCAACGTTGATATTGTTACTGGAATGGCTTACGATTGATTAACAAACTTTCATTTTTGGAAAATTATCCGTACCGACAATTTATGGAGAGTATATAGATCACGTTGCAATTACACAGTCCGAAAGTTGATTTTATCCGGGTTCCAAACTTCAGCTCATCAGCAAAGAGAAATTACCATTGCACCAGAGCGTATGGGTAGGTAGTTCATGTGTAAACCAAAAAAAGAGTACCAGAGGACTGAACCTGCGGTACGCCACCAGAGGCATCAATAAACGTTGATTGTTACCCCGTTGATTCGAACGATTGCTTGCGTCGCCATGAATTTACTTAAAGCCATATACTAGCAGCTTATTCGAATGATACTAATTTGCTTCAGATTTTGAAGTAGTCGAAAGTGATTACTTCGGTCAAAATCTTTAGACATATCCAGATAGCAAGCGTGAAAGCTAGCTCCTACATAAACCTCTTGGGTCCAGTCGTTTAACACCGTCAACTGTTTTGTCAAGCATGAGCGATTTCTACGGGAACCAAGCTGCGCTACAGATAGCATATTTTGTGATTCCGAGTGATGAACTTTTTTTCCCGTCACTATAAGCTCTAAAACTTTGGATATCGCAGGAAGTAAGGTGACTGAATGGTAGTTTGCCGGATCCAAACGTCTACCGCCTTTGTAGATAGGTGAAATCACCTCTGTCATCCAATCAGTTCGCTCCACTCCTTCGGTTAGAGAATGTTTGAACAATTTGCTGAAATGTTCACACAGTTGCTGGCCACAGGATTTCAGTATAGTCGGATTGATTCCGTCCGGTCCAAGGGATGTCACAGGGTTTGTTCGACAAAAATGTTGTTGTATAGTCGAAGAATTTATCTCAATCTCAGTCAGCTGTTGCGTCAGAGTTAATGTCGGTAATTCTTCAGTCGATCTATTAGGTAATGGACTAAATGCTGCAGCATAAAATTGAGAGAGACCATCAGCTGTTTTTTTTGCAAAGACCGTTAATCCATCGTCAGGAAGAACAGAATACACCTATGGTTTCACGCTAGATCGAGCATTGACAATCCGATGTAGCACTTAAGGATTTTCTTCCAGTTTCAAAGATAGGAAGCGTTGGTAATTTTGTTTGTTGTGAATTCTGAAAAATGTTTGTCAGAAAGCATCGGCCCTGGTATTTATGTGTTACACCCAAGCAGAGTTCGTTTGCGATTACGAAGTTTAAATCAACAGTCGCTTACCCGTCGTTCATCAACAAATTGCGAATTTCGATATATGTTTGACTGAAGTCTTTCTGTGTGTGCAATGTGTTTCAGTGTTGTGATAATCAAGCACTCTCTAATTTACTAACCCAAGCGTGTCACGTATTCTTACGTAGTCGATCGTTCTGAATAGTTTTGCGGACTCACATACTCGTCTAGCGTTGCATACATATTCAAAGCCTAACACATGATTTTCACTCCGACCAAGAGTGGCAATGTTGTCAACAACCTCAAGTGCTGTTTTTCGGAAGTTAGGAATAACTCCAAAACTGACGGTAACTCTGATCCTCTTATGTGAGTAAATTAGGGGCACATGGTTATGCAGTGTGAATCATATCGATCATCTCACGGAATTTATGATCATGTGTGTGTACATTATGATCTGATCTTTTGAAAAAGAAGAGTAAGTTTGAAGTCCCCCATTACTCGTAACTGGGAGCTTCACATCTTTCCGGGATAGTGTGGAGCATCTAATAACCTGTCGTTTTGATAATCTGTCAAGATGTTAGGCGATATATTATGCAAATGATGCAGTCGTCCTCTGACTCCTGTGTAAGTCTACATCAAAAGCTATTTTCTGCTTCGAGGTTCGGCTCGCAAATCATTATGCAATAAAGACCTCTGTGACAATATAGAAACAAACCACCAACTTTTGTGGACGATCGTTTCGTTATAGTTTCATTTTGGGGATCAACGGTTTGCTATCATACATACAAGATTGAAACCAGGTTTCAGTTGCAGCAAAATGGTCTGGTGAGTATCGTCTGCAGAGCGCGGTTAGTTCAGCAAATTTATTGAACGAACTTTGGGCATTCGTATACAGACACTTTATTGAGCTTTTACCATGTAACACCGAGTCGGCAACAGTATTTATTGGTCCGACGCTGTCGGATATTTGTCGTAATTTGAAACAAGTTGATGTTTTTTCGCTGGCCACTTTGTGTCAGTCTCGGATGATTTCGAAATGGAACGCTGCAATTTTACAGCATCAAGACTCTGCGATTGCACAGTCTAATGCTATCAGGTAATTTCTTTCTGTAAAGTTTTATTTCGGATCGGAGAGCTTCTGCCATACTACTTCACAGAAATGTAATTTTGAGTGGATTTGAGCATTTTCCTTGATAGTTTGGTCAGCAAGGTATTTGGTATGTGTCGACTACTACAGAATTTGACGAGCCGAGAGTCTCGGCAACAAATGACAACTGTTTGCGATCGTGCTCTTTTCTTTCATAAGCCGCTGTGGATCCTCTATTTTAAGGAACGTCGAGCAGAATAAAACTACTTGATGCTGCTTGATCCTGACCATTCAGTGTTCGTTTTCATTAGCACAAATGTACTTTGTGCTTGGAGCAAATATGAATCGAGTAGGACATTTTCCATGTCCCTTCCGTTGGCAAAAGTGATCCTGAGCAAACTAGGTTTTGTCCTAGTTAGGGAACTTCAGGTGACAAGCGAGCGAAGTTACCGACACCGGGTGTATACCAGCTATCCTAATTCGATTGCAAATATCGAACCAATTTTTAAGGTCGTCTTTTTCACTTGCATAAAAAAGCGTCATTTCTGACTCAGTATTATTGGTGCAGATTACGCTCGAAATCTCTCCGTGCTTTATAGATTATATTTGGTGCTTTGAAGCTGGTTTTTCGAACACAACATTTGAGGAGGATGGCTTTAGTTTTGTATCGGTTGTATCTATATCTTTGATGTCTCGTAGCAATATTTCGGAAGATGTATGGGCTATAGTGATGTCTGAAGAACAATTTGAATGTTTGTGAACCGTGGATAAGAATAATAATAGTAATAATAAGAATAATAATAATAATAATAATAATATAATAATAATAATAATCATATAATTAATAATAATAATAAAGAATAATAAAATAATAAAATAATAATAATAATAATAAGAAGAGTAATAATAATAAATAATAACAGATAATAATAATAATAATAATAATAATGTATATTCTTGGATACACCAAGTCATGCCATGTGTGATCATTTGTTGTTGTTTTGATCATTAGCTCCATTGAATTTCTCAATTAAGCAAACTGGTCTCCAGTTGTGACAGTCTACTCTCTATTTCAATTGGCTTTTTACCTACAGTCAAATCTTTACAGTTGTCTTTATTTGAATGTCTACAGCTAGTAGAAACATAACAAACGAATAGGTTTTTCTAATCGTTCACAAACCTAAAACGATCATCAGTCAAAGTTTCATTAGATGACGCGTGTTGGTGGAACCCGCAGAAAGTACATTTAACTGAAACAGTATCAACGCTTAACGGATCTAAATACGTGATGCAGAGGTCGAGATTCAATATTCAAGAATCGCAACGATTCTGTGTCACCGTCGAATGAATATTCTAACGGTCGCAGCTGGATTGATTTTTTTCTTTGTCTGGGCAATAATTCTCGTGACACGTGCGCACAAGTTTGTGGGTTTCACAGGGCACGCCGGCTAATCAATAATTGGTGTTTTGTCGATTAAGAGATTTGACTGTGTCCGATGGCGAGATTTCGGTATGGAACAATTAATCCACGATAACTCGTGAACCACAGAAGATAGAACGCGAAATATGTTATCGAACTGGTAGCTCAATGTGGTCTTTGCAGTGATAGCAGAATCCTTAGGATAATTGTTGCTGGGGAAAACATTATGCGCGTGAACAAGTTGGTCTTTTCCGTCAAACTGGTAACTGCTGTTAGTCGACTTGCTTGATCGAAAAGTATGAAATCCGATAGATATCGTCAAGTGGCACGCGGATTCTTTAAATGGCACAAATCCGAAAAGATACAACGAAGATATGATCAAAATTGTCAGAGCAACGAAATATACGTCCGCGCAGTAGCGTCCGATATTAGTAGCTGGAGGTTTCTGGACCAGCTGATATAATTGAGATAAATGGGGTTCCAAGTTTTCGTGAGTTTAGGTATAGCGGCTTTAGCGGACATTAAATGGGCTGGTTAATGTGTAGCTACTGCACAACGCGCTACGAGCGAGCTTTTTTGTCTTCGATCAGTTTTATCCTGCATGTCTACGGAGGTTTTCATACCATCACAAAGCTTCGTGAGACCACACCTCGAGCATGGCGTTGAATCATATCCACCTTATCTTCAAAAATATATTGCCAAGCATGAAGGTATTCAGCGGCTAGCTACTCGTATGAGTGTATGGCAATCATTTAGGTCGTATGAAGAACGATTGCTGACTCTACATTTCTTCTTAATGAAAAAAGCGGCTACGTGGTGTCCTGATGGAAAAAGTCAAAATCATAACACGGTTCAGTACTGTTCATTCAACTGATACGTGCACTCTTGCACCACGTGTTGGTACTCGAGGCAAGGAATTATAACTGGCCAAGCGACATGTCATATCTAATGATCGTAAGTACTTATTTATTGAAAGGGTACTTAGTTACTGGAACTGTATTACCAAAGAGGTTGTATGTTTCACTTCAGTAGGGAGTTTTAAAATGGGACTCCATTATGTCGCCTTTTTTAATTCCTGAATTTATCCATAATTGAATAGTTAGAATGATATTCATGTTGACTTTGGAAGGCACTATAGCCTCTCCTAACTTATTGGTAAGAAATACGTTCCTGATGCATTCAAGGTTACTATCATGCCAGAAAAAAATAGTGAAGATATTGTTTCAAGTTGTGGATGCTTTTCTGTGGCATACTACCAAAATTATTCTGGACTTTATATTGGCGACACAATTCGTCGTGTGCAAACTGAACTCAACCGACTGTAATCTATCTTCGAGTTGCTCATCTATCTATTAAGTAATTGCTGGAAATTTTCAAATGTGGAAATAGAAATTGATAAAATTTAATGATTTAAGCGCTGATTAATAATTAAATCGAGCTATTAGGTAATACTCAAATACGATATTTGTTAAATGTGGATCAAAACGGTTATTTATTCCATATTTTTTTATTTACAGAAAATGCAAGCAAAATAAAGAAAATTCACTGTCATTCATTAACATTCTGTCATTTACACGATTCTTCTCGAGATACATTTTTGCTTTTTAGTTGAGGAAAAACAGATGATTTTTATGAGCACCGGCTGCATGTGTTGTGATCCGTACGAAAGAAGAATCTTATGGAGTCGAAAGCGTCCAAGACACAATGGAAAAACGAGAATGAATCCTTTTGTACCGTCAGATATGAACTTGAACTACTGCAACGTTTTATATAAATCTCAAGGTTAATTTCAATTTATTTTTCAAACTTTCATTATTCAGCTTGTGACCAATGGCCTTTCGATTTAAAGAAGAATACAGTTTCAGTAAGTTTACGTCTTTTGATTTATTTCTATTGAGGTGCGAGACATTCGGATTCTACAAAAATTAAAAAGAAGTATCCAGATCGAATACCAGTAAGTTTGACTTTATACGGAATCTTTTTTGTCTATCAATATGGTGTGCTTTTTGATAATTTATTTATTTTCGTCCAAATTGACATTCCTTACAGTGGTTTCCGTAAGACGTATGTGTCCCTGTTTGATGAGAAAAGTTGAATAGTAATGTTTTTCTTCTATTCTACGTACTATCAATAGATCAATAGATCAATAGTTTATTACGGTATAAAAAGCGGGGAGCTTGTACAAACCGCAGGGTGGATTGTGTGGATAGTTTATATTGAACGTATATTAAAGGAATGCTTTGGACTGAGTCGTTAGTGTGTAGTACTACCGTAGCGCAAACGTAACGTTTTACCAAATGGATGGCAACCCGTAATTATTTGAATCTGGGATTACCCTACACTTTCATTGATGTTATCTCATATTTTTACTAGTCTTTGGCGACCTGACAATATTTTGTCTTACTTGAAAACTAAATGCGTTAAAACCAAATGACCGAACTATGACTTCTCACGTGTACAGTAAAGGCTGAAGTTGCCGATTGGTTAATAGTCGTATTAGTACATTGAAATAATAGGGGAATAAGGCGCACTCCTATAACGGATAAAATGCTTGAGTATTCTTCTGTATCGAAAGCAGAAGGGATGAAATCCCGTTTAAGCTTCATCACAGCAATATACATGGATGGCTTCGGCTGACAAGGCAAGCCCTGAGAGTTGAGAAACACCACTAAATCACTCCCGGGATCCGGTCCATTCATCTCCAATGCGCTTTTGAATAGCTGTTCTGATGGTAGAGAGAGGAGCCCATTCGGTAGCGAGTTCCAAGTGTTCACCCGCGTGGATAGCGTGCTCGCATTACTCAGCTTTAGCCTCATAGGCTTCTGCAACTTAAGGTCAACCCACGAGTCCTCGACTCACCAACTAATCGGATAAACCAGAGGAACTCGTCTCCCTATTGATCAAGAAGAATACGGCGTCAGGAGCAGGTCAAACATTTCCCCTCGAAGTTCTAGGGGGTAAAGTTTCAGTAAGCTCCTTCTATCCACGTACGTGAGGTGGCGCATTCCGTGAACCATCTTAGTCCCCAATCTTTTGTACTCTCCAATTAGTCGCATTCGCTTTTAGACCGAGAAAATGCAACGGCTGGCCGATATTCTAACAGAGGGCGGACATAAGCAGAGAAAAGTGTCTGGAACATTTGCGGGGTAATGGTCGCAAATGAACGCCGAATCGCCCAGAATATCCTGGTGGCGCTACCTATTCTCCGACAAGTGTCAGCCTTCGACTTCAAGGAATCCATAACCGGAATCCCTAAGTCATTTTCGACAGTCGCCGCTCTTATAGGCTTACTTCCCAGAAACTATTCACCAGCAATGTCATGGGAGTTAATGCGCATGACGACTGTCTTGTCTTCATTTATAGGCAATGACCAGCGATTTATCCAGCTGACTAAGTCATCAACTGCTTGTTGCATTTGCTTGTGGCCATCGCTGAAGGTCACAGGCCCACCGTCTCAGATCATCCACGAATAAAATAATCGATGGCTACCGTGTCCGGAATATTCACGAAAATGTTTGATAACGATGGGCCAAGAACAGATCCCTGCGGCACTCTGGAGCTCGCTATCTTCTCTGAAGACAAAATTCCATTCACTTCTACACGATTTGACCGCCGTTAAATGAATGCCCCGATCCACTTAAGATGACACCCTTGAATACCTAGACCTTCCAGCTTGACGAGCAATCGGCGGTGAGGCACGCGGTCGAATGTCTTACTAAAGTCGATAAAAGCAGCATCGACCGCTTGACCAGAATCAGGTAAAGCATACCAACTTTCATACCACGGCCTCTTGTTTCCTTTAGAAAGCCATTATCGTAGTATAGCAAGCAACATTTCGTCAAGCGACTATAGTAGACTACTGTTCTGCTTAACTAGTTTCAAAAAGTGGCTTCGAGTATTCGGTTTTTGATTGTGGTGCCATATACATTGTTTGCTTCACTTTGCCGGTTTAAAAGATGAACTTTGGATATCTATACCGTATACATATCACAGCGTGTATTAAGCAGTCTCGAAACTGATGGGTTAAACTCAGCTTATTCCCTCGAGCACGTCATGCCCAGTTTCCCTCAGAGTTGGGGAAAATCGGTTATTATACCGATATTCAAAATAGGTGTGCTAAGTTCCTGCTCTAGTCACCGGAGAATAAGTCTCACGCTCACGAGATTATTTGTATGTATGTATGAAAGCACAAGCCTGATTATTTACACCCATATAGCTTAGAGTATTACCATCGCATAGGGAATCACTGCATCAAGCTGGCTTGCGTCCTGGAACAGACTGTTGACCACATTTTTACAGATCTTACAACTGCGGCACACTTATCGACAGCCGACAATAGCCATCTTTAGACTGCAAAGGGACATTTTCTTCAGCCGATCTTATTAACACCTTGCTGTGCAAAGGCGTTCCGCAAACGCATGCCAACATACTGCGTGCACTCTATGATCATACATCCGGATGCGTTATGGTTTACAACGACCTTTCATCCAAATCCCCCACCACAAGTGGCGTCCGACAAGGATGTAGCGAGGGAGCCCCAGTTTTCGGAGTTCACATAATGCCAGGTGGCAAGTTTCTCGGCTTGGACTATGCTGATGATATATCTCTGCTCTTCAACTCGTGCACATGCACAGGAGACACTAGACAAGCTAGCTAGTATTGTGCCCGCATTTGGAATGCGTTTTGGACCCTCTAAGGGCAGTTTTCTGCTGTAGGACATCAATTTATCCAGCAGCACTATATTACTTGACAATCAGGCACTCAAAACTGTAGATCTGTTAACGTATCTCGGTAGTTGTATCAATAATTCTGTATCGTTAGACGAGAAGGTATCGGCACGCATTTCTAAGTTGACCGTGCACGGATGTTCAATTGTGCAGTGCTTATGTGCTGTGCGGCTAACCGTGCTAAATTGATTGGCCACCGGTAGTGAGCTGCATTCTGAAACACGCTGGAGTCTCACAACCATTTCCACTTGTACTTGCCTTCTCATATCTGTCTTGGCCAGGGCAACCTGACTGCATCTTAGCCCACATGCAGTCTTTGACAGCACGGCACTTTCATACATACTCAGCTTGGGTCACCTCTGGCGTCAGCAATAACTATATGTTAATCAAAGGTAGAGTCTACAAAGCGGCAGTTAGTGCTGTATTACTATATGGGTGTGAAACTTAGGCGTCTGCAAGTATTTGACAACCGATGTCTCTGCAGCATTTTTGGGAGTTATCTGTGACAATCGCATACGCAACGATGGTCTTCGGTAGTAATATTGATATTACGAAGCAGATCATCCTGCATAGGTTACGTTGTTTGGATCACGTTTTACGTATACCGGACCACCGACTTCCGGAACGGATTATGACAGTGAAAGCCGCAAGGAAACTCTCTTGCTTGCGTGGTCTACTCTTGCGCAAAACTCGATTGAATGCGTGTTCTATTTGAGGTGTAGGCACCTCATACCCGTTTGTTTGTGTTTACTCTTCTATAGAATCCGTAGCTAGTTAAGTCCCACCTTTCCCCATCTTTTAGGATTTTAATTTTCTCATGGTTGTATGGCAGCTGAGCATTCGGTGTAATGGTGTCTCTGATGATGATACAGGCAAAGTGCAGCACAATAAGAGATTGCGCGATAGCTGAGTTACTGCCAAATTGCCCAGGCCTAAGCAGATATACAAAGAAGAGTAAATGGCAGCGAGACTACAGCGTGTTTCCGCATGCAGCTCAATCAATTTAACGGTGTTTGTTGTACACTACTTCAGTACTGCATGTTCATTACTGTCATCTTTTCCACATTATCGTTAACAGGCACATTATTACTTGAAGACTAATGCCCTTAATCGTGCGCGCAAATACGATTCTTCTGGATTTCCGTTTCGTTATCTGCTGAAAATAGATGTCTTTATAATAATCCTGCATTTCACTCAATTTTAAGGCGGTAGTCAAAGGTCCGTTTTACCGTCTTTTTCCTACGCAATAACTGTAGAGCTGATCGGAGCATCATATTAAGATACAATTATATTTAGAGTAGACCGATTACAAAATTCCTTATGATCTCTTTCGTATTCCGTCGTGGATTACAATTGTATCGGATATCCCGGGAGGTGTATGTGCTTTTGAAAGCAGCCTTCTTTTTGCATCCATAGAAACGTTGGTTATAAATCATAATCGAATTAATAAAGTGATTCGATCGAGATTTTAAACAGTCTCGATAAATCCGTTTGCAGTTCACAAATTAGATTGTGCTTTTAGAGTGACAGCTGAGCACAATTTAGTCTCACTACCATCATCTTCCGGATTTATATCTTCTCCTGAGTGACACCAAAATATAGATGTTTTCATGTGCTCCTTCCGAGTGCGGCATTTCGCTCGACGTTAATTAATTAATTAATTGCTCTCATTTCTATTTGTTTCAACTGTGTGAAATGAATTTTTTTACAGTATTAGATCGATATTTCCACTTTCTGTAAAGTGCAACAAATCAAATTAGCACGGTGTTGTCTGCACACCACATGTACTGTACGCTTGTACAGCCGTTGCTAAGTGACAGATAAAAGTATATTTTGCTCTCACTGTTAAATAAGGTTCTCTCGATGTGCAAATACAGCATCACAAAGTGATTCCGATCCCAGCGTTCAAGACGCTTAAAAGTGTGCAATTTAGATTTGCGCTCCCATCTTCTCTTGCACCACAACCGTTTTCTGGCTGTTGTCATCAGTTGAAGACGGTAAGATTAGTTTCAGTGTGGCTTGAAACAGTGATCAAGTGATAAACTTATACTTGAATGCCACCTTCTTTTATGTAGATAGGCTTTATTTTTATAGGATTGTATGTATGTATGTATCACGTCTGGATCTATTTTAAAAATAATTAGCATTATTAGTGTATCCTATTACACCAGAATGATCACGTTGATAATCAGGCCTCATCATCATCCAAGACAGCATTACATCGGTAGCACGTACCGAATGCTTAACTGCCGTACAACCATGAAAAAGTAAAATCCTAAAAAATGGGGGAGGGTGGGACTTAAATAGCTACGGATTCTATAGAAGAGTAAGCACATACAACTTGGGAAGAGGTACCTACACCTCGAATGGAACATACATTCAAACAAGTTTCGTGAACGAGTAGAGCGACATCAGCACGGCAGCTTCCTTGCGGCTTTCACTGCCATGCATCATAATAAGCTTTTCTCGTTACTCCGCTTGACAACATACAAGGTTAAGCAAACACTCCAAGAATATACTTAGTGCAAGACCGCCAGTGAACACGGTTTCGGGACATCTCCTGAAGCGTAACTGACCACTGCGATATCTGATCGCGGGGACACCAGCCTGGAAGACGCGCTGCGCCTACTTTGGAAAGATTACTAGTAAGGGTTTTTAACTGCCTATGTCATGTTACGGTTTGTATGAAAGCACAAGCCTGATCCAGGCAAAGTGCCGCACAGTCAGAGACTGCACGTGGGCTAAGATACTGTCAGGTTGCCCAGGCCTAGACAGATATGAGGGGGGCAATAGAAATGGTACGTGAGACTCCCGCGTGTTACTCGCATGCAGTCACTACGTTGGCCAGTCATTAGCACGATGTTAGCCGGCACAGCACAGAAATGCCTTGCACGATTGCACATCCGAGATACGTACAACCGATCTACAATTTCAAGAGCCTGATTGTCAAGTAATAAAGTGCTGTTCGATATGTCGATGTCCTGCAGCAGAACACTGCACTTAGAGGGTGCAAAACGTATTCCAAATGCGGGCACAATACTAGATAGCTTGTTCAGTATCGCCTGTGCATCTGTGTACGAGTCGAAGAGCAGAACTATATCATCGGCATAATCCAAGTCGAGAAGCTTGACGCCTGGCATTATGTGAACTCCGAAAGCTGGGGCACCATCGTTGCACAATTCCATAATTGCATCAATTACAAAGTTGAACAAAAACGGAGAAATCGGGCATCCTTGTCGGACGCCACTTGTGGCGTGGAATTTGGGTGAGAGTTCGTTGTAAACCCTAACGCATCCGGATGTATGAGCATAAAGTGCACGTAGTATGTTGACATATTTTTGCGGATCGCCTTTGCACAGCGAAGTGTTAAACATGACATTTCGATCGACTGAATCAAATGCTCCTTTGAAGTCTAAAAAGATGGCTATTGTCGGCTGTCTATAAGTGTGCCGCAGTTCTAGAATCCGTCGAAGAGTAAAAATGTGGTCGACACAGCCTCTGCCTGGCCGGAAGCCAGCTTGCTGCTCTCGGATCTGTGATATATGTATGATAACCGATTCGCCCCAACTCGGAGGGACGGATTCTGATAACCACACTTCACGGAGGAGATCGCCTAATGTGCTGATTAGGACTTGGCCACCTTCTTTGAACAGGTGGTATGTCATCGGGGCCAGCAGCTTTGAATCGTTTCATGGATTCGATACATTCTTTAATTTCTGAATCATTAGGGGATCTACGCTAACAGACCAAGGATCACACTGCTTCAAATGAGGAAAAGATTTTGTTACAGGCGACCAGCTGAATTGTTCTTCAAAATGTTCGGCCCAACGTGAGAGGCGGCGATTCTTATTAGTGATAAGAGTACCGTCTATTTCAGCTATAGTCTCACTCACTCCTTTTTTCGTAGGCCCAGTCGATCGAATAAGTTGGAAGAGTTTTCGCACGTTACCCGCATTATTTACTATTTCCATTTCTTCGACTTTATTTAGCCACCACCTTTCTCTGTCTAGTCTTAAGCTCCGTCTAAGTTCATTCCTCACGCGTCTACGCTCTGTGTTGTGTCCAGGACCATGAGGTATTTGGCGTCGCTGGTGAAGAATTTCTATAGAGCGCTGTGAAATCCAGTGGGACTTTGGGTTGGTTGTGTAGTCTCACATGCTGTAATTGCAGCGGCTCGCATAATCACTGCTATTTTGTTCCACCTTTCATCGGCAGTTGCACACTGAGCAACTGGGAGTGAGTTACTCAAGGTGGTCCTATAAATGTCTTGAACTGCAGGCAGAGAGAATTTTTCGACACAATGCGTTTCCCATTCGAAGGCTTCGTACCGGAGAACTTTAACGAGAACCTACATCGCACAAGAGCATGATCTGAATCTACGCAGGTATTCCAAAAAGAGCGGCAGTCCTCAATGCAACCTCTCCAGCGAGCACTTATGGCGATATGGTCGATTTGGGCCGAAGGTTGGCTTCCATCCGGCGAGCGCCATGTGGCACATTGACATCTTTTATGGCGAAAGGAGGTGCTGCTAATGAATAATCGAGATTGTGCACAGAATTGTATAAACCGTTCACCATTATCTGTGCGTTGGCTTTCAAGACCAAACATGCCACCTAATTGTGATTCAGATGTATCTAAGCGACCCAGTCTGGCATTCATATCTCCCGCTAAGATAACAATATCGGAGCTTTTTGCACGTCGCAAAAGAGCATAAAGATAGTCGTAGAAGGCGTTCTTCTCGTCGTCGGAATTGGTGTTAGTCGGAGCGTAAGTTGCTACAATAAACAAACATCTCTGATTAGAAGATTTTGAGTTTGGTCTAATATTAGTGGCTAGTCTAACTGCGCACATCCTGCTATTCCAAGGAATCCAATCGATTAGACATGGTTCGGCACGTGAATTCAGCACTATACCAACACCCGCCTGTCCTGAGATGGCAGCTACAGAATCACCAGAGCAGCGTAAAAAGTAGCGAGTTGAAAGGTTTGGGGCAGTAAGTTCAGTAATTATGGACGGATCATATAAGCGCGTTTCCGATAAACAGCAAACATCAATAGATAGACTATCTAAGGTAAGAGCCAGTGCAGCTTGCTGACCTATTTGTCTGAGAGTTCTGACATTCATGGCACCGATGTGAGCTGAAACCCGTGGTTTCAGAAAGTGGTCTGTAAATTCGCGAACAGAAAATGTTCCAACATGTTCAGCGCGGTCTTTTCTAAAGCTGGGATTGACAGACGGAGAGTTGTTAAGAGTGGATGGGGGAGGGGAAGGGTCAGAAACAGTTTGAAGAGTAGGGCCAGCAGTAGCTTGTTTTCGCTTACCCGCCCTGCTGTATGCAGCAGGTAAGGCGACCCTGTTTATCGTGCGCGACGGCCGATGCACTATGGAGTTGGGTTTTCGTAGTAATAGTCATGGTTGTATGCGGGCTGGGATACTGCCAGGTCGCCCATGCCTAGACAGGAGAACAATTAGGGTTCTCGACCAAAGCCTTTGGCTAAAAAGCCTGACCCACAAGGCAGCGGGTTAAGTTGAGACCGTGTTCGTCTGACCTCTATCCATTGACCTTCCTGGTATGAGTGACTCTGAAGGTGCTCGGAAGGCACCACCCAGCATAGCTCAATGGGTCATAGAGGTGCACAAACCATCGCACCACGTTAAGGTCCAGTCTCAGCGCGATGGCCTCACCTGTAATCTGTACACGCGTTAAATGCGCAGTAGGGCGCACCGTTATTACCGATTTTCAGCTTTAATCGTGGCGTCTTCGCGATTTTACACACCTGGGCCTCGCTAGAAAAGGCTAACGGTAGTAAGATTGAAGTCTGTTCTCTTATACTGCACAGTACCCTTGGAAACTAATCGAACATGTTGTTACTCCATGCAATACATAAGTACTACACATACTGCATAATAGAACGCTCGCATTACCGACGTGTCGTGACAGGTGCGCATTGTATACTTTTCCCGAAAGGTCATTGCAACCGTTCGTCTAATTTTTCTCGCTTTTCAACTCAACTTTGCAGGTCATCGTCGAACGATATCCAAACTCCAAGGTTGAAGATATCGACAAGCACAAATTTCTCGTACCAGCGGATGTCACTGTCGGCCAATTTTTATTCATTATTCGAAAACGTATCCAAATATCAAAGGAGACGGCTCTTTATTTGATTGTGAAAAAAGACATTCCGCAATGCACGTGAGTAATGCGAGTTGATTGCATAGCAATAATCGTTCTTTTTCATGTGCAATTGTGAATCGCCTTGTAATATTTTGGTTTGAATTCACAAGTTTGGAACCATGAAAAGTTCCTAGCCATCCATTGACTTTACCTGCGCTGTCGAGCGGCCATATTGTAGACATCCATAACATGGAAAATGGCTCTACGCCTCCAATAGTGTCACAAGTTTGTGTTGTCTGTCAGTTTATTTTGACACGTTCAACTGCTAATCGATCATGTGGTGCACAGTAAGCAATTGCTTGTCACGCAACACAGTTTAATCTCTTCCGTCACACCACAATCGGTGTCTCTTTGTGTGGGCCCACTCGGGGCACGTGTGCTTATCGATTGGCTGTATCAATCGGCCTCAGACTTGAAGTTTCTCTACCATATGCAAAAGAAAACCAGTATGTTGTGTCTTAGAATTATGCTGCTACAGTGAAAACCAGGTATTGTCAACTTAATAGCATTTCTCGTTCGTTCGGCACCGAAGACAGTAACAGCACACACTAGGGGTAATTTAAAGTGTCTGACTGTCATTTTTGTTTCTGATCTGTCTAGCTCTGGGAAAGCTGAGAGTATCTTAGCCCACGTTCAATCTATGACTGTGCGGCACATTGCCTGGATCCGGGCTTGTGCTTTCATACATACATCCAAATCAACATGCAGTCTATCAGCTGAGTGTCAGTTTGCCTACCTCACAGTTTGTTCGTTTACTCAAACTGAGACCTATGCTAGAGTTGGTTCCTTTCGGTGCGACATCCATACATTTCCGCTCTCATGTACGTATGAAATCACCAGGCTGGATCTAGACACAGTACCGCATAAGTAGAAGCTGCACGGGCTAAGATTATGTCAGATTACTCGGGTCTAGGTAAACGTAATAAATAGAAAATGGCACCGTGACTCCGCATGCTGTTCATTACCGTCGGATGTATTAGGAGCACTACGTGCTCCCATGTGTAAAACTTTTGCCTGGATTCGGGTTGTTCTGTTACTTATGTACTTTTATGCGGCTGGCTTTAGAAATGGATTTGTCGGCTTCGTTACTGTATCGGATCGGATTCATTGTAGGTCGTAATCCAGTCACGTTCCCGCCTTCGAACGCCGTAGACGGTATGCAGCCCCATGGAATCTACATTTTACTCCACATGTGACAGCCAGGTCTTCACTTGACCGCTTTCTCGCCGATGCCAAGTTCCAGCGAGTCCGGTCGATGATCCTGGCTACTATATTCCGAGTTTGGTATGGTATTAAAGCACAAGCCTGATGCAGGCACGGTGCTGCTGCTGTCAGGCTGCCCAGGCCTAGACAGATATGAGAAATGGAGAATAAAGATGGTAGTGAGACTCCAGCATGCAGCCCACACCATTTGCCGAGTTTAGATTCATACATGGCCACCTGGAAAGGCTAGCTGACTCTGTCGTGTGATTTTAGTAACTTTGGCGTACTCTTATACCCTTTGATGACACTCTGGTTTCGGCTTGGTTGATTGGATTCGTTGCCTCTGATTTCTTTCACTATCCATTTAAACTTGTAAGCTCGGAGATTACTTTGAATTCTGCTACCGTAAAGCGAAGTCGGCAATACATCTCAATCCATCGATGCTATTTGCTTCGACGTCCACTCGTTTCGCATTAATGCAGCACTTCTGTTTTTTTGTGCAGCTAACATCGTGCTAAATTGATTTGTCATCGGTAGTACGCTGCATGCGAAAACACACTTTGTCTAGTCCCGAGCAACCTGAGTCCACACGCGGTGTATGACTGTTCAGCACTGCATGCATCCGGCTTGTGAGTTCATTCATTCATTCGTGCAGATGGAGTTCGCATTAGAAGCACCTTCGGATGTGCTATTGTGCAGTATGTATGAAATCACAAGTGTGATCCAGGCAAAGTGCCGCACAGCCGAGGACTGCATATGGGCTAAGATACTGTCAGGTTGCCTAGACGGATATTGGAAAGGAAACAGATATTGTGCAGTAATTCGACATGTTAATTTCATTTGCCACCGTTAGTGAGCTGCATGTGGAAACACTGACGTTTGACTGCCACGTTCATTCTTTATATCTGTCTAGGCCTGGCCAATTTGAGATTATCTTGACCCACGTGCGGTACCTTGCCTAGATCCATCCAAACCACCATGCAGCTGGGCATCAGTTTGTTTACTCGTTTACACAAAATAGTGCTTATTCGTTCTGTGTTTCCTATGCAGCCTCCATACGTTGTGTCAATACATTTGAGGTCTGCAAGGTTGAATCCAGGCAAAGTACTACATAGGTAGAAGCTGCACGTGGGTTGAGATTCTATCTGGCTACCTGAATCTGTACTTACTTTACTTTTGTGCGACTATCTCCTCCTGGAGGATGAGTCAGCTTCAGAGAAGATTCTTGGGAATTTGGGTACAAAGCGGCGTCCCCAGCACCACTCGGCGTTTGTTCGAGTCAGCTTCTCTAGCCAACCAAGTGCGACCTGCAAGGCAGCAGGGAGTTGCCAGAAAGAGGTGGTCTACCAGACTCTGTTCCAGGTTTTTCCTCAGGTTTTTCTCCCGAAGCCTTTCCCGCGATCGGGTGTCCCACAAGGCAGCGGAGGTTTAAAATCAGGGTTTTCCTTTCCTTAGATGAAATGCCCTCCCGGGCTAACGAGCTACATCTGCCCGAAGCAAACTGGTTTTCAGGCGCCAGTCACTCGCCTTCGCCCCTTCTCCTGTTGGTAGAAGCAGTTCCGCCGGGCTCGGAGAGCCACTCGTGCAGGCCAGAAGCTGGACTTGGTTGTCAGAGGCTATTTGAGACGCATGCTATATGAGAGCATTTTATAAACAGTGGAAGCTTATCCCCACTACAACCCCCGGCTATGAAAACCTTTGGAGCGGTTCGCATGTAGTTCAGTACCGTTGGTAAACCATGTTAGCACAGTGTGTAATGTATTGCTGCACTGCGAGCTGGCATTCGTGATTTGATCTTACCGCTAAACACCCGGGACGCATCGTAGACTTACTACAAGCTGTTTAGCGGTAAGAAGTGGTGGTGTCCCCTTTCCTGACTATCTGACGAAGCTTCTAAACCAGAAGTTAAACGTCACCCCAAATCTACTCTAACTGATTGTGCGGATGTGTAATGGTGCAGCATTTCTGTGCTATGCGGCCAACATCGTATTACATTGATTGGTTAGTGGTTGTGAGCTGCATGCTGAAACTCGCTGGATTCTCACTACCATTTCTATTCCCCCCCTTCATATCTGTCTAGGTCTGGGCATCCTGACAGTATCTTAGCCCACGTGCGGTCTGTGACTGTGCGACACTTTGCCTGGATGAGACGTGTGCTTTCATATCGTGCGTGAAGTTTGTCCGTCGATACCTGTTGCCTTATTAGTTATGTACTTTCGTGTGGTTGGCTCCACGGATGGATTACGGGCTTCATTGATGTCTTTGATTACGCCGCTCCGAGCTCGCCAATCGGAGGCGGGGTCATTGCGCTTCCACATTCGAACATCGGACATCTACATCCTCCTTCACGGTTGACTTACGCTTTTACCCTTTAGTGATACTTTGCTTTCCGCCCGACAGGCTTTGAGAAAATCGTAAAAGTACATGGCATGGCATTAAAACACAAACCTGATCTAGGCAAAGTGCCGCACAGTCAGAGGCTGCACGTGGGCTAAGACACTGTCAGGTTGCCCAGGTCTAGACAGATATGAGGAAGAAAATAGAACAGGAAATAATTGTGAGACTCCAGCCTGTGTCAGCATGCAGCTCACTACCTCTGGCCAATCAATTTAGCACGATGTTAGCCCCACAGCACAGAAGTACTGCACGGTTGCACATGCGTGCAACTTCAATATCCGTAAAAGTAACTAAGCTCATGTAATCACAACAGTTGTACACTACTGTCTCCGCCACTGCCTTCCTACGGATGCGAACTTTTATTGGTTTAGTCCGTTGAAAAACAGCTAAGGATTATAATCGATGTTTTCGAGCCCTAGGGTCTCACTTTTGTTGTGATAAATCACGGGCAACACGAAGCTCTGGCCAATGAGTGTTCTTTCGTTTGTGACGTTTATTTCTTTATCTTATTGTGCCCTTGTCACTTTTCTATTGTTTCTCTAGCACCTCAATCGGTCAACTTTACACTGATTTCCGTGACGACGATGGATTTCTTTACGTGCACTACAGTGGCGAAAATTCCTTCGGCTGTTGAATTTCCTCTCAGCCATGCGATGCCAAAGTAGCTTTCCACGCTGACTAATCTTGCTAAGCGCCACCTCTCTCACATAAAGTGTTTTCTCACATGTCTTTTCCCCTTGTGGTGCTAAAATACTGGACGCGAACTTTGTATACCCTGACTGTTTACTTAATACTCCCCCTCCCCTTATACCTTGTTGTTTAACGGTTTATCTCTCACTCAGATTGGTTTCTATTTCTCATCTAATGTTCGTGGACCATGTGCTTTGTTTTAGATTTTTTTCCAATCTTTGTAGTGTCTCGCACATGACCGCTTCTTTTTGTGGGAGTATCTGTTAATCAACTCAGCTGCTTCTATTGATTATTATTATTAATAATAATGTCAAATGACTTTCCGTCTTCGGATAATGTTCTTTTTTTGCTGACGTCTAATGTGGTTTTATCTGTCAGCCACGTGTCTTTTTGCGTATACTGATCTCACCCTTGTTACAAAACGTTCCGTCAAGCAAACGTGCATGATTTTTCTCCTTGTCCGCAATCCCTGAGCAAGAGTTCGATCGCGTCTGCTGTGTCCATAGTTCTAGGTGGTGGGTAGTGTTCAATTTTTGCCATCTTTTTGATTTACTGCCTTAGCAAAGGTTGTCATAGACGGGGGTGGCAGTGGGGATAAGCTCCCACTGTTTATAAAATGCTCCCATATGACGCGCGTCTCAAATAGCCTCTGACAACCAAGTCCAGCTTCTGGCCTGCACGAGTGGCTCTCTGAGCCCGGCGGAACTGCTTCTACCAACAGGAGAAGGGGCGAAAGCGAGTGACTGGCGCCTGAAAACCAGTTTGCTTCGGGCAGATGTAGCTCGTTAGCCTGGGAGAGCATTTCATCTAAGGGAAGGAAAACCCTGATTTTAATCCTCCGCTGCCTTGTGGGATACCCGATCGCGGGAAATGCTTCGGGAGAAAACCCTGAGGAAAAACCTGGAACAGAGTCTGGTAGACCACCTCTTTCTGGCAACTCCCTGCTGCCTTGCAGGTCGCACTTGGTTGTGCAAAGGCTAGAGAAGCCGACTCGAACAAACGCCGAGTGGTGCTGGGGACGCCGCTTTGTACCCGAATTCCCAAGAATCTTCTTTGAAGCCGACTCATCCTCCATGAGGAGATAGTCGCACTAAAGTAAAGTAAGTAAGTAGCTGCATCACTAGTAACTCGTTTATTTTAGGAGATTTCAGCTCGCATTTTCAGAGCTACGATAGCGTTCCGTGAGTACGCTTCTTGGTTTGGCTAAGTGGGTCACATCTTGCCACCGCATACAGTCGTTTTAGCGCTATGCTAAACAAACAATTTAATTTTTTTTATTTTCATAATTGTATAACTGTAACCTTGCTTCATGTACTTCTGTGGTTGCATGCTTCAATGAATTCTCAATGTGTTTTCAAATCAAGCGTGACATTTCAAAATCTATGTTTGCCGTAAAGTTCACACAACAACCTTTTGGCTGTTATTTCTTACACAAAGCACACTGTAAATGAATGTTACAGCTAATATCTCCTTGGCATGCTATCCAATGGCGTAACATGCTCAACTGTAAGTTCCGTAACATGTTCCCCGGCTGTCTCAGTTACCGTGTTATGAGTGACACGAAGTTTGTTTTCTTTTCCTAATTGCGATCAGAGTTATGTGAGATGCGATTTTATGATCCATTGTTCTTTTCTAAAGCCATTCTAGTGGTCTTTATGGGATTAGCATGACCCGTTTTCAAACTTGTGATTCACGTTATCAAGCGGCTGGTTAGAAATGTCTGGATTTCGTATCGGGTTACTGCATTTGAATCATTAGTATGAAGTGAAATTGTTCGACCATCGCTGCTAAAGGGTAATCAAGAGCGT
Source organism: Atriophallophorus winterbourni (assembly GCA_013407085.1). Taxonomy (NCBI): domain Eukaryota; kingdom Metazoa; phylum Platyhelminthes; class Trematoda; order Plagiorchiida; family Microphallidae; genus Atriophallophorus; species Atriophallophorus winterbourni. Next base: position 33,781 of record JACCGJ010001500.1, on the reverse strand, counting down.
CCGTTTATCTAAAGATGTTACGCAGACACGATTTAGCGAACTACCTTCACGCCCTAAAGTAAAGTGTTGCTCACATCCCCATCCCTTCACTCCACATATACTTGTATGCCACTGTTATATAGGGTTCGTACAACGAATCACGATGTTCGAAGACGGAATCACAAAGTGATTCTTGGTCAAGCACACAAAGCGCTTATGGATGACCAAAGTAAAGTGTTGCTCACGTCCCCATCCCTTACACTCCAAAAATTCATGCAAATGAGCTTTTTTGTTTATGGTCATGGGTTTAAATCTTGTCTACATGAGTGTGGGCTCGTGTTTGAACAGGTTGGTAGTACCAACCTTATCCAACAGTGGCATACAAGCCCAACTTGTTTACCATTCTTCTATTGTTTTAAGCGCATACGGATCCTGATCTTACTGACCCTACCTGATGAGTGCAAACAGCACGAAACCGGTCGTTGGGTGTGTGATGGAAGTGCATGCAAATGAGTTTTTAAAAATTAAATTAGCTTGTTTGAGTGGTCGTGTCTTTTTTGCTGTGTGGGTTGATCTAAGTGCCGCTCACGTTGGCTGATATTCTGTTGGGTTTCCAGGTGTGGATAGAATTTTATATGATGTATGACAATAAAGTCTACGAAAACGTCGTTGATGTTGCTCGCGTATTCGGTACATTCAATCAGTCTGTGCTTTAAAGTTGTAAATGATTTAGCTTGCTAGACATGTTATTCTTTTTCTCCTATACCGCCTGGATCGCGTAGTGATAAAGCATCGACGCCAGGTATCGTCGTTACCTTCTGTGACGCCCATCTTAGATGCTCTTTATCGCTTCAACGTGATAGTGTATTCAGGTATATCACTCGTCTCTTTAGAGACAGGTGCATACAAATTGCGCTGAAGCAGTCCTGACGGGCAAACGATGATCAAAGTGGTCAGACGATCATAGCAATTCAGCACATCAGCTTCCTGTTGCCTTTCTTTAGAGCCACCCCTTTCATTACTGTGAAGAGCAGATTCTGTTCTCGGCTGTCTAACGTAGATCACGCTATCAGCGTACAACTACCGCCATCTTTCAACCGATTGCTAATATTTTTTCTGGTTATCTGCTGAATTTGGTGGCCTTATTTCTTAATAGATAACACCCGGCCTTATAGGCTTTTTCAATTTATGTTTTATCCTCTCGCTGTTCTCGAAACCCCTTCCATTATAACGTCTTTGTAATTCCCTCAGCAATCAGACACCTTGTACGTTCGTCTAAGTTTACCCTAAACCTTGTGGCCGACGTTGTATGTCACACCCATCGAATCTTGTAATGGCCAATTTGCTATCTAGTTTGTTTATTCACAAGGTCGCGTGACTATTTTCGTATTTACGCTTGCGGGTCATGCTTCGTTCAGCGTCAGATCAGCTGATCACAAAATCACGTGATCAATTGAACGCTTGTCGCGATTACCTCCAGCCAGCCTATGTGATCAGCTGATTTCTCGGTTTGGGCGTACCACGGGATGATGGCGATTGTATTTCACTGATCACGTTTTATTTGTGAATAAAATAATGTATTCATGTATTGTGGTGCTCACATCCCCATCCTTTAATGTATTCATATTTTATCCACGTGAATTTGTTGAAATTTATTCGCTCGATCAATGATCATGTGGCTTTTAACAAGTACCTAGAACGGTTTTGTGCTCATGTTCATTGAGATAGTATTGTGTGTTAAACCAGACACTTTAGACAAGTGTCATCGTTTTGTACATCAAGTCGTTTTTTGATGGCACTATATATGGATTTTTGTGACGAGCGATGTAAGAGCGTAATACGTAGTATATGCACACGCATTGTTGTACTGCGGTAGTTTGGCGGATCGGATTACGTAGTATTGATTTTTGTGCGGGATTATACTGGGTTGTGAAAAACCTTACATTTCAACTATGAAACTTCTGTTGGACAGGTTCCTTTAAACAGGATCGCAATGTAATTTTGGTGTAGCGCTGATTTACCGTAAATGACTGCAGCTTTGTGCTTTGTTGTGTTACAATACCTTTTTTGACAGTTTGCCTTCGTCAAGTGGCAACAACACGATCAGATTCAATAAGTTTTAAACGTAGAAAGGATGTTCAACAAAGATTCACGTTGAACGAAAAGTTTTGTATAAAGAACCACGGTGTTCGAACACTGTGGCACAGATTTATCACATGGGATTTGCTGAAACGTATACATGATTCAGAAGTAGTAGAATGGAAAATGGTCGTATTCCGTAAGATCTACTCTGTGGTGAGTTGCAATTAGGAAGTCGACCATTGGGCAGACCGCACTTGCGGTACAAAGACGTTTGCAAAAGAAATATGAAAGCTCTTGACATTGACCCCGGTAGTTGGGAAGAACTTACTCTTGACCGCTCACATTGGAGACATTGTGTAAAGCGTCGTCTACAAGCTGGGGAGGAGCAGATACAGCTCTTGGCTGCTGAACGCAGATCACGCCGCCGGCGTACAACTGATGCAATGCAACCGAGTTCTGACTATCGTTGCCAGCGCTGTAGGAGAGATTGTTCCTCCAGAATCGGACTGTTTAGTCATTCAAAAAGCTGTAGAACATGAAAATGCATGCGATTGTGATGTACATCCATGGTCGACATCGACCGAAGGAGGCCAACAACAACACATACATACATACATACTTTTGATTGTATTTGACAGTCAATGAAACGTCCCAAGTTTAGTGACGCCCAAAATCCCAGAGGTATATCAGAACCCATTTACGAAGCATCCATCGTATCTTGAACATATCGTGGATGGACAGAGCGACTAATGCTGAAGTGCTTTCAAAAGCTGGTCTACAGAGCATGTTCACCCTATTGCGACAGCGCCGCATGAAAATTCATGGGCTTATGATGTACATCCATGGTCGTCATCGACCGAAGGAGACCAACAACAATATTAGAGCAGCTCTTAATTCGAAAGGCACAGTCAACCTTTTGATGAATGTTATAAGTCAAACCGATCGAATCAATGGAAATGCCTAGTTATAGTAGCGCCTTAGCCACGGTCTTATCCAGTTTTCCTCAAGGTCGTCAATTCAATCTTGCTTCAGATAAAGTCAATATTCCCGTGAAAAGCTTACCAACAGGTCAGCGTAATAACACCGTCTGAAGGCATCGGTCATCCGTTGTCTTTCCCAGACTCTCGAGGGGTGTGTGATTCGATCAGACGCTCCCGTGCAATCTTTTATCAAAGTGCTAGCGTTCAAATCCTTTTGTATCTGTCTTGGCCTAGGCAACTTGACATTATCTTAACCCACGCGCAGCCTATGGCTGTGTAGCACTGCCTTGATCAGGCTTGTGATTTCATACATACATGTATCCTGTTGGTTGTGTGATTTAAACATGAATGTGCTTGCTTGGTTAGACTGGTATTTTATTATTTAAAGTTAGTTGAATGGCGATCGAACCTCGTTATCGATCAGACATGTGTTTCATGATTATGTTGATCGATCTTAGGCACTTTTTTAATCGCGCTATGTAGGTGATGATAATCGAATTATGTAGGATCCTTGCCATTCGGGCTAACAGCATGTTTGTACTATTATTGTTATAGTTCGTTTCCTCCTCGTCAGTATAATAAGCTTTGTTATTATTATTATTATTATTATTATTATAGTACACAAGTCTTTACAGACGATGCGCCAACAATTTACCATGAAAAAGGTCTGATGCAAGACAGGAAAAAAGGTGGATTTTTTTTCTATCTGTTTACAGATGCCGTTTTTTGATCTTTTTTTGGAATAGGGAGGGTCCTGATAACCTGGAAACACAAAGCACACGGCAGATTCTCGCCACTGTTCCTTTCTTTTGTCCCATCACACTGAGTGTTTATCAGCCACAATATCTTCACGGTCCTTCGGACCCACCCCCATACCCGGTTAGCCGATGTTCCAACTATGGCTAGTGGGTGCTGTTAGGACGCTTGGAGGGTCTCCGCCGGTATTTTTGTCGCAACGACGACGTTTCCATCAGGTCCAGCGAGAGCAAAAGAGCTAGGCGGAATGCGTCGCTGCATTCATACTACTGGAGAAGTGCCCCGCCATCTCAGCTGGGCACATGGATATATGACGAGAGTGGCACAGAGTGAACGCTGAGGACTGCCCTCCTGGACGTCATCATTTTTTGACTGTGGTGTTGCAGCTTAGACAAGCTATACTCTGCAATGCAGCTCTTTTCCTTTGACATCGATGCTGCCTATGTAGAGAGCACGCTCAGTTTCCAAGTACTTGTAACCTCCTTTTAACCTCCCCATCTGACACATTGAGATTGTTTTTTTTGAGAGTAGGACCAAGTTTAGCCTAATTTGTAAGATTTGAGAAACTCATACGGAACTTACTAGTTCGTCGACGCTCCGTTTAATTGTCCATACCCTTCGCCATCACATATGTCACATGGACCCCGTCAATAGGCAAACACACGAATGGTCTCTGGGATCTCGATGAATAATTCAGGTCTCGTATTGGAGTGACTGGTTAGCTTAGAGTAAAACCGAAACCATTGCAGAATTCTCGTTAACTAACCAACTCCAACCGTGGACAAAATAGTAGCAACGATAGTTGAAGTCATTTTTAATTGGGGCTCAGCTCAAGCAATTGAACTGTATTTGCGTCTTTACCCATCAGCCCACCGCTGATTTTCTTATATTTGCACCTATCAATTAGGGATGGCATTGTTAACCTGTGTTGTCATGACAACAATCAGCTAGTGTAGGATGAGTAATTATGACAAGTCAATCGAGGTCAAAACGCGTCCCCGTTTTAATGTCGCCCCACGCCTCTAGGACACTCAATTTCATGTCAATTATGTCTCCTTTGTCTTTGATTTCACTTGAAACTTCTTCATCAAAATCACTATATCCTAGTGTTTCCTTGACAATGACTACTCCATTGTATTTAAACCTATTCGTGGATGTAATTAAACAGTGTATTTTCGTTGTTATTGCGACTTCTGTAATGGACGTTGTGCTAGCTTGCTAAAACGCTTTGAAGCTCAAGCTTCACTCGGTAAAGTGACAATGACATTTCGATTACCAATCCCATACTCAGCCCCGATAAATAAATCGAAACTGAATCAGGTCATATTGCTCGATTCGACCTTACCCCATCATTCACACTAACTCTTCAATCGAACCATAATCACCTCCTCAGTACCACGATCGATATCTCATCCAGACAACGCATTCCAGAGACCTTAAAAGAATGCGAGTGTCCGTCTTCAAACCAAAATCACCGATTTTAGAACGTGAATCAGTGTGATAAATCGTTCATGACAGCAATTTAACTTCACTTCAGGTGGGAGTACATCTCAGAAAATATCGATCCTGATCAGCTGATATTACCGATATGCATGTGTATCCCTTTTGGTATTGCAATAGTGCGCTTTTTTTCAATTTTTATGAGTGACACCTCTCTAAACAACTAACGGTATTAACGGTTTATGGTTTGAAATGCATTTAGCTTTTCACTAACCACGGAGTCGAAATATAAGTAAAACAATATGTAAGTATAAATAATATGAATCAATCGTCTTGAATGGGATGAGGCAGATACATAATTTGTGGTAGTTCCGCTTGTAATACAACATGCAAACGTGACCCAGGATGATGATATCAGTCCGAAGTTGGATTAAGTTATCCAGGCGGTGGCAAGAGTCATAACCCAATGGTCTATTTGACTGTTTTGGATGGTGTTATTATAACAACAAGAAACAAACTTCTTGAACAGTGATCGGATAAAAGCCACTGCCCAATTATTTTCAATCGAAAGATTTTTCTGCGGAACTCTTCTTTCGAAGCATAAGTGAAATTGTAGCTTATCGCCCCACATGCATTCGTGACTTCTCCAACCAAAGTTACTCCCATCATATATCGGCCAATGTGTTCGTAAAATCTGCCACTCAGCAGGTCAGTCGACACAATCAAGCAGCCATCCGCAGTAATTTTCCATTTTTTCCGTTGTACACCCTTCCACTACGCTGTTATGTGTGTGTTTGTGCCAATACTTCTTGCGGACCCTCTATATACGTATGCCAGTTGACACTACGGTAAATCTAATTTAACCACGCGAAAGCTGGTCAAATTGGCGGTCAATGGCCAACTGGTCACATGACTGCTGCGCGTGACCTTGTCCTCAACAAAACGCACTTTTGTGATCAGCTGATGATCACAAAATCTCGTGGGTTAAAATGGGGGGTTGCTTTTCGCTTAATTAATCACAGTGCTTGATTTAGCGGTGGTTTCTCAGTCTATATTAATGCTGTACCAGCAATTAAAACAGCAGCTTCAAATGCGGATTTTTTGTAAAACTATTATTTTTCGTTGTTCTTAGCTTTATAGCGGAAAATCTATGTGCCATAACATCGGATGATATGATGTGAGAAATCCGCATTCTGGAATCGAGCAAAATGCATTACAGCTTTAGACTGCAAATAAGCTGAACTAACCTCTGGCTCTCCATATCTGGGCAATTAGAAATTAAAATAACATGGAGTAAAAATTGGGCAAAAACGTAGCGCTTGAAATATTCACGACGAATCAGCTGTATGGGTTGGTTATATTGTTGGCTCCGTGGTAATCGACATTTCAATAGGTGATTTAAACTGTGAGTAGTGTGCAAGTCTGTGTGATGAACGAAGAGCTGGCAGTCAGTTGGTCTATCATCTTACTTACCTTTACTTTTACTTTTGTGCGACTATCTCCTCCTGTGGGATGATTAGGCTTCAATGAAGATTCTTGGGAATTTGTGTACAAAGCGGCGTCCCCAGCACCACTCGGCGTTTGTTCGAGTCAGCTTCTCTAGCCTTTACACAACCAAGTGCGACCTTCAAGGCAGCAGGGAGTTGCCAGAAAGAGGTGGTGTGGCCCAACTCACCGTCTGCCAGACTGTTCCAGATTTTTTTCCTCAGGGTTTCTCCCGAATCCCTTTCCCGGCGATCGGGCATCCCGCAATGCAAGCGGAGGTTTAAAATGCAGGGTTTTCCTTTCCCTTAGATGAAATGCCCTCCCAGGCTAACGAGCTACATCTGCCCGAAGCAAACTGGTTTTCAGGCGCCAGTCACTCGCCCCCGCCCCTTCTCCTGTTGGTAGAAGCAGTTCCGCCTGGCTCGGTGAGCCACTCATTCAGGCCAGAAGCTGGGCTTGGTTGTCCGAGGCTATTTGAGACGCGCGCTATCATCTTACATCACACCGATCAATTTGATTAATGAGGGTGATTAATACAGAGACGATTGCCAAGTAGAACTAATAGTAATTTGTGATCCTGGGCTGATTTATTCCACTTTGGAACGAAAACCATGCACATACAACACGCGAGAATTCATCAAGCATATCGCTCATATGCGGCAAAAGATGTGTTACCAGGTGGAAGGAACTGAACATCATCCGATTGTGCTAACGTCTAACGGATCGCTTTACAGGAACAGTTCAATAGTGCTGTAGCATTGTGGTTTTACCGGTCAGGATATTGACGATGTTGTAAGATCTCCGATTGCTACTTGAGAGGACCGGTTATTATGAGACCCCACATACCACCTGAATTTCTTTTGATAACTGACTTCAATCACACTGGAGAATATCCATTATTTTATCCATACATGAAGCTTGCCGTCTACTCCTTGGGTCGAGCGTTTCGACAAGAGGTGATCATTATTGATATAATCAAACGCGTTCAAAAAATCGATACACTCAAGATTCCTGTTTGGAAAAGCATTGAACTGTACAATAACCATAGGGTTGGATTATAGATGAACAAATATATACTTATAAATAATACGAACCGGTCCTCGTGTCTAGGGTAGCACAGAGAAATGATTTGTCGGTATGGGGGTTAGCTCGCAAATAATTGTCGAGTTTTGGTACATATCACGTCTACTGATTGGCTAGCATCTAATGACCACGAGAAGCATACTGTGAGCGCGCTGAGTAGAATACGTATGTGAATGCTTAACAGTGCTGAGCATCAGTCTGAGACAGAAATCAGATCGGTTGGATCACCACAACGGATGTTGCTAGCTCCTTTGCGACTGGTCGGGTATAATATACTGCTCAAACCTGCTAGTCTGGAGAAAGATTCATGAACGTTTTATTGCGATCGGTCAAACGATAGACAGTAGTCGTAAGGCGTGGGATTAGAAAGATGATAATATGGGGTTCAAGTCCCACTTGAAAGGGGAAAAGATATGCACTGCTGATGAACTCAAATGAGATCGAAATTCGAGACCAGTGTTTCCATTGTAGGGTGTCATTATTATCCTTGCAGTGACTAGTATTCACAAACACAAGTCTATGTTGGTTAGCATCAAGTTTGTCATACAAGTTTATTTATGCCCCGCATCCATGTTGTGCTCCAGTTAATAGCTTATTCAAGTGAAGTGAAATCTAGCCATATTTAAAAAAAATAGTCAAAGCTCGAATACATGACATAACATCTTCAAATTTTCTTAACCAGATTGCTTTCCCTCTAAAATTCAACTCCGTATTGTTGCACTGTGCGAAACACCAACCGCTTTTGGTGTTCTCATATTCCTAAGAACTATGTCGAAAAACTACCGACACGTTTGATTTCACAAGCATTTTATTTTGTTCTATCACTTGTGCCAATCCAGAGATGACCTTGAACTTAAAACTTTAAAGTACTAACCACGTGATGTCGAATCAACGTTTAGTGCGGCTCAGAAACGCATGACTTGCCCATAGGAGGTTGAGGGAGTACTTTAAACATTTACAAAGTCAAATAGACACATGCAGTTCAAAAGAGAACTTTTAACAAAACGGGCTTAACCCAAATTTGTCATCATACATTGGCTCACGGCAGTTGTTTGGAAAATGACAGTGGCTTCTTGACACATGCCCTGTTAGCGCAAAACCTTTTGGTTCCTTTCCCTCTCTCTGGTGCCGTGACCACGAAGCTGTCATATCCAGGTACATGTGTAGATGGTGGAGAGGAATAATTGGTGCAGAATTCCCAAGTAGAACTCAGCAAGTTTTGTGGTAGAAAAAGCAACAAGCTTAGCAATAACCGTAGGATGACGAGGTATATGATGTAAAAATATAAATTCTCTCAGAAATCAATAGGGACG
>JACCGJ010001500.1:0-23663 GCA_013407085.1 Atriophallophorus winterbourni | reverse complement strand
GATGATTTATTTGTTTTCGGCTCGAATACCGAAATACTGCAAAGGCTTGTAGATCGAATTAGTAGCTTTGCTGCGAACGTCGGCCTTGATATAAACCAATGCATTTTTACACCGTTACACCAGGCGTCCAGCAAGAAATCACCACATCCCTGGTTTACCGGTGGTTTAGCTCGCTTAACTCCGTTTCAGACCGATTAAAATCCAGGTCAGCGTTGAAATTTGACACCCAATGGGATTACACCAGATGTTTTGGTAATAATTATCAAGGGAAACGAACGCAAACATTGTCAAAGTAACAATCTGCTTTGGAAAGTATAAAGGGTAGGTGCATGTTTGCGCATGCTGATTATTAAGAGGAGTCACGTGATTAGGTGTTTTGCTGGATCAATACATTTATAACTAGTGCAACACGCATCTGTCTTCATGTGAAATCCATTAGACGCGAATATTGTATTCTCCCATAGTATGGCAGTCTCCTTGGTGGTTATTCATATAGTTTTGAAACCCTTCTAGATAGCTGCGGTTTAAGAACCCAAATGTGTCATCACGGTAGCACCATCAGAGCTGGGGTTCAAGGGCCTTGCGCTGAAGCTTTTTGATTGCACATTCGAAAGTACCCGAGAAAAGGAGGAAATGTTTCCAAACCTTTTCGTTCGGCTTGTACAAGTGCACCTTAGATAAGATGTGACTCATGTTTAAACAAATCTTCATTCGCTAGCATTTTCATCACACACACACACTGCTGTCTGCACTCAAGAGGTAAAGACAGTAGGATCATGCCCAGCATGCCTTAAAATAGTGGAAGAACAATAAACTTGTAATTCAGGGTGGATGAGGTTGACACGACAACCTGTTCAATCACATGGGCATGTATTTTGATCACACACACATAACTCGACAGGTTTCATGCTGTTTGCACTCGTCATATATGGGATAGCACGATAGAATCTCACCATTTAGGCATTCGCTGAATACACGGTTACCACTAAAAATACAATGAAAATGCAAAAAAACTTGAGTGCAATCGGTTAGAGTAGTTTTTGGGTAACGTTTCACTTCTGACACACAAGCTTCGTCAGACCAAGGGTGATAGTCAGGACAGGGATCATGATTAAGTAGTAGTCAACCCACCACCACTTATTTTGACCTTACCGCTAAACAGCCTATAGTGTCAGATATGAAACGTTACCCACAAACTACTCCAACCGAGTGCACTCAAATTTCTTTGCATTATGAATACACGATCGGTCCCAAACATATTCCAATGCGTTTTCTGATTTAGGTAAGAGTAAGGTTTAGTCGTATAAAAATATGGACTTCAACTGGGAAAGTGTGTGGTTTAATGAGTGAAAATGCACAGAATCAATAAATTCAATGAAAAATTGATGTTATATTGCGAATTTTAAAGTAAACAGTTAAACAGACAGATAGATAGATAAACTAAGAGATAGTAAAATGGATGAATAGATAGATAGATAGATAGATAGATAGATAGATAGATAGATAGATAGATAGATAGATAGATAGATAGATAGATAGATAGATAGATAGATAGATAGATAGATAGTGATGATGTGAAATTCATTGTTCATCAATTCAATTATAATTATGTTATCAAAAATATACGGATATCAATCACGAAATGACGTTTTTATTGATGCAGATTATGGTCTTGATGTTTTGCTGATGCTGATATTGATTGTGATAGCAATGATGATGATGGTGGGTATGGTGATGAATGCTCGTTTTTAACTGCTGGTTAACTAATTCGATGAAGTTGCTGAACGATTGGATCCAATCGGTTGAAGGTAGAGCTACCTGGATATAAGCATTTGATCGAGTGGATCAATGTCGACTCAATAAAAACATGCTACAGGTTTGAATCAGCTCATAAGTTACTTCCATTAACGCTAGGCGATCGTGTGAATAAACGGAATACATTCAACAGTCATCCATGTCGCTTGGGGTTTACCGCAAGTGCCAACAATAAACTGCCGAGCTATTATAGTTCAAGGCGTGCACAGTTCTGACGAGCAAGAATAAAGTAAACGACTGCAGCATGACTGTATAACATCCCAGACATTTGATTCTCTCCTTGAATAATACACTAGAATCTCAGAACGCTTCTGCATCGATATACTCACTAATGAATGGATTTGGGTCAGCGGTTCGTTTGCCCGGAATTATACAATGTGACAACTTCGAGTTCGAAGGTCCCCTGCCATAAAGTCTGTAGCTAATTCGTGAGGTGAATTGAAATTCTGAGTGATTTGCTACTCATTCTCTTTACCCGACGCTTATTCTGAAAGTATACTCGGAAATATGAATAGGCAAGAAAACCGCGAGCTACACAATTTGAAATGTTATTAATTTCAGAACTACTAATGAGTAGCACATTTGTAATAAAACTTGATATTGCACCGTAATCCGCCAAATGGCCTATCGTGATTTGGCATTTATGAATATTTCTCTAGCTAGTGCATTTCACTTGTTTAATACGCCTGGCCTGCCGTTTCGCCAGTAAACTTTGTTGAGGTTCCTAAACTTCTGAATCATGAATTCGAGTTTTTTTCCTTGAACAAATGTCAAATAATCATATTTTAAATTGAATAGTCATTGCTTATTAGATGACGATTCTGCTTATTAACTTGACAGCTCAACATTACCGCACAAGCATTTCTAAAACTGTTTGTGGTCAGCAGTTCGTACGTCCTAAATAATAATTCAAAGTATAAATGGCCAAAAGCTATAACATACACTGGACATCTGTCATTTAATTCACAATCGCGCCCTCGGATCAACTAAAGATGAGGTACTATGGATGAAGGAGTATCTCAGATTTAAGACGGATACCTTTCCAGTGAAATCTATAGCACCTGAGCTGATCCTTTGGATTAATTTATTCATGGTCACATATTACACGTTTTTCTCAAAGTAATGTGTTGCTCCATCCCCAGAAATTACACTCCACTACCGGTTTCTGGCTGTTTGCCGTCGTCAGGTGGAGACAGTAAGATTAGGTTCAGTGAGCCTAGAAACAGTGGATAAGTGGTACACAAAGTTTTACTCGAAAACCATTTGTTGAGTTGGGTTCGTACAACGGACCACGAGGTGGAAGTATACACTTGTTTTCTATTTATCCACTGTTTCAAGGCTCACTGAACCTAATCTTACTGTCTCCACCTGATGATGGCAAACAGTCAGAAACCGGTAGTGCAGTGTAATTTCGGGAGATATGAGCAACACATCACTTTGGTCATCCATAAGCGCCTTGGGTGCTTGACCACGAATCACTATGCGATTTTGTGTTTGAGCATCGTGGTTCGTTTTACGAACCCTATGCAACAGTGGCATTCAATTATACATTTGTTTTACTTATTCTCGTTGTTCATCAGAGCTGAAATTGTGGTCTTCGAATGAGTTTCCTTAAGTCTGAGATTACTGATGAGTAACCAATGTTTATAACATCATATAACATAACCGAGAGTGAGTAGTTGGGAAAATAGATATTTCCGTTTGAACAGGGCCGAATACTATGTGAAAATAGCAACAGAATCAAAGCATGGTTTTACTTATTATCCCAAACGCACGGTTTCTCTCGATTCGATCTTCGTAGCCATGCAACATAAAATTTAAAAATGTGACAAAGATGCTCAGTGAGGGTTCGCGATTACTACTTTGGTTATTTATAACAGCTTTGTATCCAGGTTAATAACATCGAAATTACATTTTCACTTTGATTCACTAAAGATCTTAAATATTCTCTCATATGTTATTCGCCTATCCGTTCAACGCTACAATAATGAATTTTTTCCTCCAAAAGTGGCAGTTAAACGCCAATGATGTTGTGAAATTTTATGGTTTGAAGCTTTCTCGTTTTTTTTATCAGACCACAGAGGCGATAAATTTCACCATAAAGACTATCTAATTGTAATCTCATTCATGAGTGTTTCGTCATAGACAACGTTCTACTAATGGAACAACAAACTTGTCATTCGGAACTTTGTGAATATAATTCTTCTAATTGAACTAAATATTTACTAGGGTACTATACTGTTTATTTTCCTTTGTAGAATGAGTGATCAAATGAACTTAAATTATTGACAGCACAAGGACGGTTTTGTACAGCGTTTGGGGTAGCAGTGAGCCCCATTTTGAGTACGAATGGCCCCGTCAAATATAATTCAGGACTCAAGCTTATGTCGGATGGCCTTAGAACATTTACAGTTTTAACTCAAGGTTGCTAGCAGCACTCCACGTAAAACCTTACTGATGCAGCAATCATAAAAATCCAATTTCAGCTTTCAAACTTGTTTATTGCTTGCATCATGGATTACGTTATACGCCGAGTGCCCATTATGTGTGGTCGAAACATTCCTGGGTTATACATCAGGTTTTTTTAATAGTGTAACAACCAATATACCGATTAGATCCATGTCTTGGTAATCACAATAATATCAAGAGTACACTCGAGAGAAAATTCCTTCCGGTTGATGAATTATTCAATTGATATTATTCTTCGGAATCTCCGTAGAATTCGGAATTCCGGAATCGGAAATTTGGTTGACGATATCCTTGTTGTTGACCTCCATCGATCCATATCGACCATACATCGCAATCGCCCCTCACGGTTTCACGTGAGTATACAGGCACAGTGTAATGATATGGTACAATCACTCCCTCGATGTTCACAAAGACACGCAGTACTCTATCGATCGGTGGTATTTAAATGGTGTATGTGAGATCTACATTCATCAGCCAAGAGTAGTATCCGCTCTTCTACAACCTGCAGATGACGTTTTACTCAGTTCCTCCAAAATGAAAATATGTCGAAAGGTCTAATTCCGATAGAATGGATCGTGTAAAATGTAACCCGTTTGCCATTGTATACTCATGACCCCTAGCCAACGTAGTAAACACTGCTACATTCGGTAGAGCGTGCTCCGGTAACAAACACAGCCGTATATGCGAGCATATAGGATGAAACGGCTTTGCTCAGCTATCCATTTTCGATTTGATACTCTCTGCTGAGCGCACAGCCATCAATACAATCAAGAGGCAGAATTGATTAATCGTCACGTGCCTTTGATCAAGGCATTCGTCCGTTCTATTAAATGTTTTCGGTCAATAAATAATGCGATATTGAGTAGGATTTCTTAGAAGCTGCCAGAAAAACCGGTCGAATGCAAACGAACAAACTCGCACTGCTCAAGAAACATTGAAAGTCTAAATTGATGAGAAGAATTCACTGCGAAACGCTTGATTCACGAATAAAAGTGTGGGTACGAAAAACACAGCTAATAAAAAATGAAGAAGAAAAGGAAAGGTTTGCTTTATCGTCGACGATTGGATACCTGGTATTAATGTTCGAAGTTCAAGATTCCAGATTTATTATGGGAAACAGCTATTCACTAAAAGATTTCCTAAAATATACGTGATAATTGCTTTTTCGACCCTGGTAATTTTGGGTGTTAGGCTTATTCCGTTTAGATATATGGCATTGAAAATATTTGTGACTGCCAGTTATATTGCGTCGAATGCTATTTCTTATGAACATAAACAACTTACAACTGATGTAAGCATGCGAGGTGGTTTTATTAAACGAAGATGTGCAGATCTGGACGCCATCTTCTATATCATAAATCAATAATCTGTATTAAATAGGGTTGCAATAGAAGAGTGTCTTTTGTATATTCTGTTGAGAAATTGGGTTTATCTAAACGAGATTTTCCTAAATAACTAACTTACCAGCGTGAAATTGAGAGAAAAGCTATGAATTGCCTATCAGTTGAATTCCTTAACATTGCCCATGAATTTTACTCATCGTTTCACGAGAACGGATGGAACTTCATTCAGTTACTTCATAGAATGCCATATACTATTAAGCTGCGTTATTCTTTTTCAGTTTTTACATCATAACAGGAGCGAAGCCGGGTCTCGAGGTCGCACGGTAAGAAGCCTCTAGACACTTGATCAAGAATAACAGCTCAGCCTCTGTTGGTTTGTATGAATAAAAGGAGATGCACTCCATGTATATCAAGAACGGTTTCATCCATCAACATCTATCTTCATCATGACGTTCATGACGTACTGAACAAAATCGATCAATGTCTTATATCAAACAGTAGCTCTTCCGATAATTTAGCTTCTCGCAAAAATCGCACAGGTAGCTAAAATATGACGTTAGGTGCTACTTCTATGCTTATCACATCACTTGAAAAGGTCCCAGGGAGATTTAATGGCATGCACATGAGGCCCTGTTACTCGATCGCCAAAGTCTTCGTTGTGGTTAACCATCTTGTGCTTCAAATGCATTCTAGCAATTGTTTGACTAGGAATTATGATAACACTGTCGATTCCCATGTTACTTGCTGTAAGATTTTTTTCAAATAGATAGTTCCTTGGAAGAAATCGAATGAAGATTTGAGGTAATAGCAAGGCAAACCACAAATAAATATGACAACCAAGTTCTGCAGTTAGGTCATTTCTTATCAACAGTTCCTGGCGTTAAAATGTTGACTTTTCATTTTCATCACACACACACACACCAGACGACCGGTTTTGTGGTGTTCACGCTCAACGGGTATGGAAAGTAAGATCAGCACGCGCTTGAAACAGTGGAGAAATGGTAAACAAGTAGCGCTTGCATGCCACTGTTGGATACGGTTAGTACGACCAAACGATTCAATCACATGAGCCCACGCTCATGTAGACTGTGTTTGAACCCATAACCATGAAACAAAATATTCATTTGCATGCTTTTCCGTCATTCACACCCCACGACCGGTTTCGTGCTGTTTGCACTCATCAGATAGGGACAGTATTACCAGGATCAGCATGCGCTTGAAACAGTGGAGGAATGGTAAACAAGTAGCGCTTATATGCTATTGTTGGATAAGGTTGGTACGACCAAACTGTTGAATCACGTTCCCAAACACGTGGGTGGGGTTAAACCTTGAGTTAATTCATAGAATTTAAATTTCAGAACGATCAATTTTATGCTAAACGTATTACAGTAAGTAGAGAGTAAATCGATTTATGTCAAAGTATCGTTTTTCTGTACGTTCAATGAATGTTTGAAAAGGTAAAAGCCGTTCTACATTTCTTTTAGTTTCATTTTTTCTAGAGCACATATTACCACTGAAAATTTAATTTCCTATCCAAATGCCCACTATTTACCCATCATGAGACTGTACTACCTCAAAGCATCATTTTCATAATCCGCTTCACAGAATTGAATGCTCATATACAAGCACATATTTTATTTTACACGAAGTTGAATTTCAAAGAATACCGTCACCCAAAACATTTTTTGTAGACGTGATGAAAAATGCTCATGGGAATTCATTCAATAAAATTACGTAGACAGATCTCACTCGAGCTTCTCTGCGTCAGTAGGGATTTGAAATTCGCTTGGAAGGGATTTCAAAATTTTCGAGGTCATTACTTCATCAAGGTCGCTTGCTTCCTCTTCCTCTTCTACGTCATCAAACGTCCCGTTGCTCGCCGCCTTCGAGGATGTTGATTGTAAGAGGATTCCATTCACATGGTCATGTATATTCGGGTGAGGTAGAAAACCTGATGGATGTTTGACTTGAATCCACTCCTCGACAAAATTCTTTTCTCCTTTCGGATCGTGAATTATGTTCCCGTCTTTGTCCAAACAAGGCAACCAAAAAGGTCGATATCGGGCCGAGACAGGATTTGCTCGGTTCGACTTATATTCGTTCAAAACCCATTCAGTCATTGAGGGTGAGAGATACTTTTCCAAGGTGGACATCAGGCTGGATTTGTTTGATACGATGTGAACTTTTCGTTTGGTGATTCGCGAAAGAAACGGTTTCATTGCTTGCCAGGCAACTTTGAACGCAGCTCCGGGACGTATACAAATCGCTAGTCCCAGACGTTCGGGGTAATGGTTCGCCATGATTTGTGCGCACATGTAGCCGAGACGTGGATGACACGCTGTCGAAGTCATGCCTGAAAATAGAGAAATTCGAAAAGGTTAATACTTATTGTAATTGGGAGTGCAGGGAATTACGTCTGGTTCGTTGAGGCTAAATTGCGTTCTCCATTCTCAAGTCTATTGTGTTGTCTGGACAGGCTTCAGGACAATCGATTCAGCACTAATCGCGTCACCCCCCTCCGCGTTTCACCCCCACTTATCGATTGCGTCTCGATTCTCATCCCTGGGGTCAACCTTTCCGAAGCTAATTGTGTTCACCCTCGAATCCCACAACACAAGAGAAAGCCGCTTGGTCAAACGAGGGCGTAAAGTCCCATGAATAAGGTAAACAAGTTGCGCTTGTATGCCACTGTTGGGTAAGGTTGGTACGACCAACCTGTTCAATCACATGAGCCCCCACTCATGTAGACTGAGTTTAAAACCCATGACCATAAATATAAAACACATTTGCATGCATCTCCTTCACACAAAACACCCCACGACCGGTTTGGTGCTGTTTGTACTCATCAGGTAGGGACAGTAGGATAAGGATCCGCATGCGCTTGAAACAGTGGAAGAATGGTAAACAAGTTGCGCTTGTATGCCACTGTTGGATAAGGCTGGTACGACCAACCTGAACAGGTTTACCATTGCTCCACTGTTTCAAGCGCATGCGGATCCTGATCCTACTGTCCCTTTCCTGATGAGTACAAACAGCACGAAACCGGTCGTCGGTGTGTGTGATGGAAATGCATGCAAATGAGCATCTTCGTTCCATGAATATTGTTCAAATGATATCACGTTCGAAAAACGGGGTAGATTGAAAAACATCATCTCTCGAGCAAAGCCCAACCTTGTAGCTCAGGTACCGGATTGTAGGTCATAGATATTCTCCGAGCTGATATGGTTGATTGCGGACGTCTCGTCATCAAACTAGATGACATCATCTGCGAAACTTCTTTCAAAGCCACTGGGCGATGGGCATTATTCGAATTTATCTGCTGCGTTGTTTCGAAAGAAGTTTCGCTGATGATGTCATTTAGTTTGATGACGAAACGTTCGAAATCAACCATACCAGCTGGGAGAACAACTATGAACTACAATGTCCAATCTGTCAAGGTCATTCAAACGAGGGCTCGAAGGGAACCGGTTAGTACGAAATCGCTCGACACGTCGGATCGAAGTGACAACCGGAACAAACAGGTTGGTGGTTGTGAGATTCGTGTATACGAGATAAGCAATAGTCTTGGTCCTCGTGATTTGCGCAATGAACGCTGGACCAAAAGGTGATTGATTGTAATGCAAAGAAATTTGAGTACAATCGGTTAGAGCAATTTTTGGGTGCGAGGGAATATCAATCCCTTATTCGTGATTCAGCCATGGCGGAGCACCTTTTAGATACGGGCCACAGCGTCGATATACACAATGTGAAAATACTGAGACGCGGTATTAAACCGTATAGCGAACGCCTACATGCGGAGGCGGTCAAAATTGCCAAGGTGGTCAATAAGGTGGATGAGGCAGCAATCTCCACAATCTGGCGCTGATGCGAAAGTGAATAGTAGTTATTCACCTTATACCTACTGGATAATTAGAATTTTGCTTTTCTTCAAAAAATAGCCTAACCTTAGCCCCGTTAGTGATGTACTTTTACGCATGTGGGCCACTGTGTCAACTGACCTTGACCGTGGTCACTTGTATCAGATTAATTTGGATACAAACTGTGAGGAAAATGGACCACTGATCCCGGTCATTCCCACGAAACGTGACACACTGTAGGCGTACTATAGACCGTTTAGCGGTAAGGTCAAATCAGTGTTGGGGGTTTGACTACTACTTAATCATGTTCCCTGTTCTGACTATCAGCCTTGGTCTGACGAAGCTTCTGTGCCGGAAGTGAAACTTTACCCAAAGCCTGCTCTAACCGATTGCACTCAAATTTCTTTGCATTATGAATACACGATCAGTCCCAAACATATTCCAATCGATTGGTGATTGATTGTGTTTTGAGATTCCGTGTGAAGGTGACAAAGGTTGAACTGGTTGACTTCAGGGATGCATCGTGACGCAATCGAAATGTGATCAGGGGACTCAGGGTTGCGAATTTGTTAACATTGGCTCGTGCCATGGTGTCCGTAAATCATAACTAGCCATTATGAAAGTGATGAGTTGCTCACATCCTCCGCACTTACACACTACTACCGGTTTCTGGCTGTTTGCCGTCATCAGGTGGAGACAGTAAGATTAGGTTCAGTGAGCCTTCAGTGAGCCATTATGAGTCTTCTTGACCTGGTACACGAAAAAGTCCAACCCGGAAGAGGATGATCTTGATTCCTAATCCACGACACCCAGAACATAACGTTTGTTTCTAGAATCTTCAATCCATAGAAACCATTGTGGTTATGTGTTCATGAAACACTATTTGAGAGATTCACTGATAAAATCAGAATAAACGTTCGTCTGAAATTATGTTAGTCGAGGAAGATGATGATAAATATAGAGAGTAAGAATAAGAATAATGGCCAGAAACATTCATGAAGGCTCTGTGATGGAATGATCTTTAATGAGTCGGGTATTACAAATGAAAATAACATGTTGAAATCAAACATACAGGACATATTTATAGCATCAAATATGTGAAAGAGGTTCGGTTTTTTACTCAAGGTATTGCACGCCATTATCCGGAAAAAAATGAGTGAGTTTACATCACCATGTTTGTAAGCAAAACAATACAGGCTAACGGATTTTCATTAACAGCTAGCGGATATTCAACGAAGAAGATGAAGAAGAAAAAAGAAGAAAATGGCTTTCTTTGTGTACACAAATTATCAGCGATCAATCTAATTTCACCACAATCAAGAACGTCAAATGTCAAATTGCCAGTCGCACCTTCAACTTTGAAACAGACATTGATTGGTCAGCCATGTATCGAGTTACGTAAGAAATAATATAATTTATGAATTTTTCCGTTCTTAAATAAGTATTGAACATATTAGCTTTTACGTAGAGCAGTATGATCCGAAGGCTGTGGATGTGTGCCAACGGAAGAAAAGACGTCGCATAATCTCTTGTATTCACAGTGAAGTGACAATAGAAGATTGTGTCTCGAATTAAATCTGCGGATATACAGCTTATTTAGGCGATGCTTGGAGAATATGTTATTTATATTTGTGACTACTCATCCGTGCTAAGCCCATCGTACTATTCACAAAGCTTAATTGCAATCGGTCAAACGGTGGACAGTAGCGCTGTTGGTTAAGGCGTGGGACTACAATGGTGATGGTCGGGGGTTCGAAACCCACCTGAATCGGAGGAGGATATGCACTGCTGATAAGCTTAAATATGAACGAAACCCGAGTTCCAGTGCTTCCATTATGGACCGTCGTGATCAACTTTGTGAATAGTTCGATGGGCTTGGCACGGATGAGTAGTCACAAATATATACAGCTTATTTCCTGTAGCGCGATACATGTTATACTGACGAGACCAGACCAAACAGTGTGCTATTCATCAAGGGCACTCGAACGGTCTCAACGCTGCAAAGACGTGAAGTGAACCGGTTGTTCGAAAATCGCTCAACGATTCGATTTTAGCGGGGAGCAAAAGCAGGAAGTGGCCCAATAGATCGCCTAATGGCCCGATAAGAGGCGACAAGAGTCAGACATCGCATAACGGACCGATACGTGTGAGCACCCGCAGTTAACGTTGCGGGCAAGATGCAGAGTGTGCAAAGAATTTTATATATGAATAATATGTTCATGTGATTCAGTCAAACTTAGTCAACTTTCTGGCATAAAACAAGTTGACTGTTCTGTCTGTGGTGTGTTCATCTACTAGGAAGTGTGATGGGCTGTTGCTGTTTATAATCCGACACGATTATTGTGAGAACTCGGGTTTAGAAACCCTCGGCAAGCATCAACAATCGAACCACGGGATACCTAACATTTTCCCATGGAAAAAAGGGTGGTCGGTAAAATTTTAGCGACGGCTTGGTAACGTACCAAAGGATAAGTAATTTACGAAAACTTTGATTCTTTGAATCAGGGGCTTTGAAACAAATTACTCAGAATAATACACTATCTATTTACTGTTTAAATGCTGTCTGAACCCTCAACTAAGTTTTATTCAACGGTCTCATACAAACGCAAATCTTGGTTACCATTTCTTCACGATTCTGATGAGATTGTTCCCAC
This sequence comes from Atriophallophorus winterbourni, assembly GCA_013407085.1. NCBI lineage: Eukaryota > Metazoa > Platyhelminthes > Trematoda > Plagiorchiida > Microphallidae > Atriophallophorus > Atriophallophorus winterbourni. The sequence goes on along the minus strand of JACCGJ010001500.1, from coordinate 11,525 downwards.
CTATTGAGTGCAAACAACACGAAACCAATCTAGGGGTGTGTGTGTGTGATGAAAGTGCATGCAAATACAAAATATTTCAGTTCAAACAACTTTAACCACTGCATTAAAATATAGCAAGAGATAAATTTCCTACCGTTTGTACGCTATTTTGCTATCTTTGTTTACTAGACCATATAAGCGACTCGGTAAGACTATCGGGTCAATCCGCCTATTGATTTTTATAAGAAAAAATCATTTTCTACTTATATTTTAACAATCAACATATGCCAATAACCTACAACCAGAGACAGGAGTCAAGCCTCTTGCTTCACGCCAGATTTTGTAGCAACTAGATAAGCATACGTGACGCTGATTGACCTTTGAACCGTGTGTTGGCGAAAGGTAGGGCAATTAGACGTGTAAAATGATGAACGTGCAAAGGTACTATTCTGCTACAATTTCGCTTCCAATTCATTGGTGAAAATTACCAAGATACCTCATTGGTGACGTAATAAAATCGTGAATTCATCCGCACCAATCACACGCCGACTCGTTTATTGGTTGGAATGTGCAACCCACGCACCTAGATACCAAAATTCCCATTCCTCCCACCATGTTACAGGCAACAAGTGTGCCCGCGCTTATAAATAGTTCCCCGACAGTAAATTCGGAAATCCCGCTCGCCAAAAATGGTCCGGTGGTGTATTTGTCTACAACTCTGCTTCCTGTTTTGTCATGCTCACGCGCAATACCGAGCAGACGAGACGGGTGAATTGCCAAGTCATTGCAAACAGTTAAAGACAAGCATCCAAGTTCGCGGGCAGTTTGAACAGTTGGACGATTTTGAGGAAGAAGACGAAAGGGAACATGGTTATGAACTCCGAGTCAGGCGAGCATCGGATGAACTTATGGTTAGCGATTGGTTCGAGCCCGGGAAGGAATACATCGTCACCTTGACAAATCGATATCAGAGGGTCGGGTTTCGAGATGCGTTGATATGGTTGGAGTTTGGGGATCATCGTGCGAAGATGAAAATGAACGAGCGAGTTCAGGTGGACGAAAGGGAATTGAAGATGAATGTAAGTTGTTAGTGAAAAGTTCAGTTAATATGTGTCACGTGGCCGGGACAATGAATAGATAGAATTTATAATTTAGCTAAATGAGAATTCATCGACCCTATACCACTAGCGATGCGCATTTGAGTGGTGTATGTGGAGCTTTGAGCCAAGCATTCCCATTTAGAAGCTTTCTCATTACACATATTCAATGACTTGTATGAGGCTTATTAGCAATCATCAAATAGTGAGGCTGCAGCCGTGAAACTGAAACTTGAATAGAATCGGTTTGAGGAGATTTTGGGGAAACGTTCCGCTTCAAGGTTGACTTGAAAAATCTGCTTAGGGTAGAATGGATCATCACTTATAAATGTTTCGAAGGAATGTATTATCAGTACTTTTAGTTTGTAGTAAGTAAATACACGTAGTGTGTAAGTAAACTAGATGTGAAGTGTAGAAGGGATCTGTTGGAAAATGTTGAAACGACCGACCTGTTCAATCATATGTGACACACATGCACGCAGATGTGCTAAACCCACGGGGGGTTGAACAAAAATACTCATTTACTTGCATTTTCTTCGCAAACACCCCACGAACGGTTTCGTGTTGTTTGCACTTATGAGGTAGGGACAAAAATGTAAAATGTAAAATGTTAAATGTTAAACGTCGGTAAATCATTTGAATTCACATACTCTCTGGGATCTCAGCAATTTTCATGGGTTACTGAAGAGAAAGACCTGGGCGTGTGGATTAGCAGTAACTTGAAGTCTTCACGGCAGTGTTCAGTTGTATACAAAAAGTCCTGCCAAAGTTTAGGATTGCTCAGAAGGATCTTTGGTCGTTTCTCAAAGCAGATACTCCCACGTATTATTAACACCTATATCAGACCAACAATGGAGTATGCTGTTCAAGCATGGTCTCCATGGTTACAAAAGGACATGACCTAGCTGCAACGGGTATACCACCGCGCTACAAAACTGGTGACCGGGCTATACAACAGGCCATACGAGGAGCGGATTGAAACTATAAACCTCTTTGACTTTTCGTACCGTCGTCTCAGGGATGACTTGATCCTGCTGTTTAACATACTGCATGCAGTGGATCACCCACTTGAACACCTGTTTTATCGGTAAGAAGCACATGGTAGCAGATTGCACGGCTACAAGTTAATTATTCCACACTCAAGATCAAATTGTCGAAGGTTTTTCTTTGCTGTCAGAGTCTGTTTTCTATGGAACTCCCTGTCCCCATGTATCATTTGCGCAACAAGCCTGAACATGTTCAAGGCTGAACTTGACAAGTATATGTTGACCAAATCCAACCTTGCACCTGATTAAACGTGCTGACTTTCCATATGGATAAAACATTTGAGTTGTTTTATGTATTCCCTATATTTTTAATCTGTGGTTACTGTAAAGTATTTGCTTTTTGGACCATTAAAACTTTGAATTACTTTGAACTATGATCAGGATCCACAAGCCATGAAACAATGGAGAAAATGGTAAACAAGTTGCGCTTGTATGCCGCTGTTGGATAAGGTTCGTAAGACTAACCTGTTCTCGTAATGTCTCGATAAGTTGCTATAATACCCTGTATTTCTGGTATCAGTTGTTGTGCACACAACAATTACGAATCTTGATCAGACGTTGACACACCTCTAAATATTGTTTCATGGTCAGATTCCTTGTATTTAGATAGCTGGGCGAATGTACGTTTCAGACTCAAACCTGCATGAAATGCTTGGAAATTTGAAAACGCTGTACCATTTTTCAAAGCTGAGCAAAAATATGTTCACGAAATTATTTGCGATTAGATAAGTCACACATTGAATCGCGGCTAGATGAGATGTACTCTTGTCGATCGTTCACTAAACGACGTAAACAGATACTCTTCTCATAAACAAAACTTTTCAATCAGCACACACACAGATCAATAACAATCACGAAGAAATAAGATGTGGTACATTATGCGCCAGTTATCGAAAAGATTGTGTCTTGTACTCCCAGATGTTAAATATACAGTGTAGGGTTCGAATATTCACTGGGTATTTGCATTTGTGTACCTTGCATTTTCCGGCAATGTCGAAATATTTTTGAGCAACAGGCGTTGCTAAATCTTGTTATGAACGTAAATAGTCTGAGAGATTGGATTTCTAAAACCCTGACAGAAGCCGAATTAAGCACCCGTAGATGGAAACGTGATAGAACAGCGTGTTCATGCTCAAATCTCCGTGCTCAGTCAACGCATGGTTGCTCGAATGCCTCCAAGAAACAGGGCATCCGGTTTAACCGTAGAGATTTTTGAATTCCCCGCCATACGCGAATCGAAATTGGGCACCGAAATTCGGGAACAACACAGCACCTCATTTTACGTGTAGTGCTCTGTGCTAATGACATCAAAATTTCGCATCAATCACACGGGTATTAGCGACATGGGAAGATCATAAGTTACCGTAACGCGTGGCATCAACCAATGGTATAAGAAGCGGTACTGTTGACAGATCCTCATTTTGTTTCTGTTGAAACGATTGATTATTTAAATGTGAGACTTATATTTTTCTATTATGTAACCTTAAGGAACCAACATTGATGGTATTAGCGCGAAATGTTAATTTCTCATCTATTGTGATACATTCTCAAGTTCTGTGTATTCCTGGTCGGTGAAATAGGGTTTATGCTGTCAATGATACGGTTATGAGAAAAGATCCATGTATAAAGCTCCCAGGACAAACAGCATAGTTGAATATTAGCGATCGCATCTTAAACGAGCAATCACTTACGCATCCCCCTTACTTCCCATAATACAGCATGTAACTTTTTGTTTTCTTCAATCATTCCGTTTCTGTTCTCCCATATCTCAGGAAAAGCAAAACCGCTGCTCTCATCATCACAGCTACCTGGGGACATGGAAACATCATCCAGGCAGCAACATTGCCACGCAAACTCGAGTGGGATGCAAGGGTCTGAGTGCGGAACGATATAACAACGTCCGTTTGTGGACTTTGCAGCTGCATCTCACGTGGAACGCACCACATGCGAACCTCAGAGTCCCTGGTTGCAAAGATCCAGTTCAGTTGAAATGCGTGAGCATTCGCGCTGCCGTGAGAGCTCGAGGTGGGATAAATAACATTTATTCCGGAACAGGTGAGAAAATCAATATTTGGGATTCCAACAAAATGTTAGAGCTTCGCCAGATGTGTTTGTTGCGATTAGAAGGCTGTAATCGATTGGTAAATATCTAAAGTAATGAATACATTTGGAGAACCAGATGGAAATGAATCGATTGGTTGGGAAATGTTGCGTCTGGGACCACAAATACGGTATAATTTATTCAGGGGAAAATATTTGGTGTCTATACAGCTATTGACAATGTTTATCACAAAATGGATTGGAATGCTTAAGCCTGGTATGATCAACCTGTTCAATCACATGAGCCCACCTTCATGTAGACAGGGTTTGATCCCTTGACCATGAACAAAAAAGCTCATTTGCATGCATTTCCATCACACACACGCAACCTACGACCGGTTTCGTGCTGTTTGCACTCATCAGGTATGGGCAGTAAGAACAGGATCCGCATGCGCTTGAAACAGTGGAAGAATGGTAAACAAGTTGCGCTTGTATGCCCCTGTTGGATGAGGTTGGTACGACGAACACGTTCAATTACATGAACCCATACACATGTAAATAGGATAAAACCAATAACCATGAACAAAAATGCTCATTTGCGTGCATCTCCATCACGCATACCCCACGACCGGTCTCGGCTGTTTGTACTCATCAGGTAAGGACAGTAGGATCAGGATCCGCATGCGCTTGAAACAGTGGAGGAATGGTAAACAAGGAGCGCTTGTATGCCACTGTTGGATAAGGCTGGTACGACAAACCTGTTCAATCACATGTGTCGAAACACATGTTTAATGGGGTTAAACCCATAACCATGAAACAAAATATTCATTTGCATGCTTTTCCGTCACACACCCCACGACCGGTCTCGGCTGTTTGCAGTCATCAGGTAGGGACAAGGGGATCAGGATCCACATACCTCGAAGTAGTGCAGGAATGGTTGCAAGCTATGGACACGTAAGTCACTGTTGACTAAGGTTGGTACAACCAAACTGATCGTTTGTGTGGTGAAAACGAGGGAGCTTGAAAAAATTCCATTTTTTTCCATACATTTCCATCACCAAGATTTGTTTCAACGTTCGAGCTATTGTCTACCATCTATTTACTAATTCATTGCATGAAGAGCATGACAGTACATTGGCCATCTGATTTGTACAAACATTATAAAAGTGATTGTGGTATATTTGATGGAAATGATTACACCGCTAATAATTGTACGAGTGTTTTCGCTTACGTAGATATATCCCAGTCACATGTCCGTATTGATTGATAGTCTGAGGTGTAGTGACGATGGTTGTGAAATTTAGAATGTTCGAAATTTTCTCCTGTTGTTCACTCGCACTGAAAATCTTGTTAACATTATCGAACTACATAAACTAAGTAAGCAGTGTGAATTTTCCCGAATTTCGGATGGCTACATTGGAGGTTTGCACCAATCAAGAATCAAGAACCATAATTCTTTAATTGCTGCAAGCCCAACCGATCGGCATCAACCTAGGTGAATAGTGGGTGGATAGCGCATTTAATAGCTGAGCACCCTGAATTCGTATCATTTATACAAGTTCATGCGAACGTAACCAGACCTAAGTACCAACCCGACGGTTCAAGACGACCTCATAAAGAACAAAATAAAACTCTTCAAATACCTTGTTATGAATCTAAAGTACATAAGTTAAAGTGCACGGTACACGTATAATCAAAACACCCATGTTCTTTGCATCGGTCTGATGGAGGACTCGCTAAAAACCAGCATTAATCCATGTTGAATCCACCTATCAATCTGACTTGGAAGAACTAAAACATTTACATCCCTTCTAGATGAAGTAGGCGAATTAGAAGTGAACTAAAAGGAAGCCATCCATATAAATAAATGCTTTTAACAATTGTTGATGTACATGTCTGTAGTTCAGACGTTGGCGTATCAAAGTTGGATAGACAAAATAATGATTGATAGGATTAGCTCCTAGACTATCTGTCTGGGCATTTTGTGGCGTTTATGCTCGGTACAACTTTTGTGAATTCTCGTCAACACTGGTCCAATGAGTCATCACTGATTAGCAGATGGCACACAGCTGGATAAATCATGGATTTGCAAACCACGATTTGACAAGCGCTGCAGTGAGTGATTTGCGCATCTGTCACGGTTTGGCAAAGTCGCCATTAGCAATAGAAACAGTGTTTACCAGAAAAACGATAAGCTGGTTACAATAGTTAGAAAAATCCGGTTTCAGCGATGGATTGATAACGCGGAGAATTTCGCTGTTGTGTCAAGAAAATTTGAGCTTACACATCAGTATTCCACTCGATCAAATTTGTCATTGCTACCGGGTGAGAAACAATCCGAAGACCAGAACAAATGGTTATATCGAGGACGATTTTTGCGTATATTTGTTAGAATCGGTGTCTTCGTGGTGTGTTTTAGCAATGTACAAATAGACAAGTGAATAGTGCATTTACATTCGGCCACAAACGTCATAGGGTAAACATCCGTTCTGTCTCTGGCCATTTCTAAACAGCAATCCTAATGCTCAATTTCATGCATTTCCATCACAAACACACCCCCAAGACCGGTTTCCTGCTGTTTGCACTCATCAAGGGAGGATAGTAGGATCAGGAACCGCATGCGCTTGAAACAGTGGAAGAATGGTAACCAAGTTGTGGTTGCATGAGAATGGGTTCAACCTTGTTCTACATGTGATTGAACAAGTTGGTCATACCAACATCGACCAACAGTAACATACAAGCGGAACGCGTTTAACAGTTTAACTGTATGTCATTCCAAATAACTCTAGCCAACTTTCGTCATTCTTGATCGCCCTTCATGAGTTCTCCTTACGATTATTTCACAGGCGGATTGACTAAAACACTCTGTCCAAGTAACATCCGACCCCCAAGTCCAGTCCTACCGGTTTACATGATGGACAACGAGAAATCCAACAGTCGGGCGGCAGAGACCAAAATACCGAAACTTTTATCCAAAGCGTCCTCCTATGTGGATACCATGCAACCGAGCGATTGCTGTGCGTGCGGCAGTGCAACCTACAAATTGACATTTCAAGGTTTGTGGACCAGGGATACACATCCGAAAGACTGGCCGGTGCACAAACCTGGACTCTTACATTGGACCAACTTGATCGGGGCTAGTCACATGCCAAATTATAGAATCTTCCAGTTTGGAGAGCAGGCGAGCGCAGGTGTCTCATCGCTATGCACGTACGGGGATACCACGATTTTGAAACAATCCCTGGGATTGGCTGCCGCCAACACGGGGACCGGCAGTGGAGTTCCCACGGGGTCACAACGTGGTGCTGTTGGAATCGGACCGTTGCATAGCTTCATATCTACGCCAGGCATGTGGAGTGAGGAGACTTTGACGGAGTCACGAACCACACTGGTCGGTGTGAATCGTACGCATCCGTTGATTTCTGTTCTCACCATGCTTGGACCTTCCCCGAATTGGTGCGCGGGGTTGGCGAGTCAATCCGTGTGTCAAGCGGATTGCACTTGGGTCGATAGACTTCAAGTGGATCTATACCCATGGGATGCCGGGGTTCAACGGGGAGACACTTATATCCCGAAAAACACGGAACGTAAAGTAAGTTGTTATTGCAAGTTTACTCACTTCTTCGTAAACGGATGAGAAGATGGTCTACAAGTTTGATGAGTGTGATCAATACGTGCGAGAAGCGCATGAACTTTGTTCCATCCGTATAGAAATGATCAGGTTTAAATAACATTATATATATATATCTTTCGTTTGCAATTATCTACCGTTCTCGACAGTCTGAGGACAGCCAATGATTAATGTTTAACTTGGTAAGAGCTCAAAAACTATCCACGCAATATGGCAACGGTTGTGAAAGATAGTTATGTCTTTAACAAGCGCTAACTTTGGCCTGGAGTTTACAAACAAGAAGTTTCACAATATCTGTAATGCCTGCAAGAATTCACAGATTAATGCGCCTCATAAAATATATTTTATGTTTGATTCGCGCCTAAATATTAAATAATTATTAATTCACAAGTGTTTTCCGAGATAATAGTACACGTTGCGGACTTTTGTCAAAGAATTACTTGTATTGTATATGCTGGTCAAGGAAAGTTTAAACAGAACATGAATTTAACCAATCAGAAAGTTTGCTTGCCTCGTATATTAACCAATTGTGTTGTATTATCGATTTTGCGCTGTGTTCCTTCATCAATTATGTGACGTATTCGTCAGCTTTGAACTAAAGACTTCCCCAAACATAAATATCCCATTTTCACCATCAACATACATCTAATGAAATAATTGTAATCATTTCCTATTTGCTACAAATCAGGATTTTCCAGATCCAATTCGGTACATCACTAGAGACTGGATGCCGAATCATCCGTTTACTCCGAACCTACCCGTTGCGCGAATAATCTTGGAACGTGTACTACCGAAAGAAATCTGGCAATGCACTTCAGAACTAGCCGACGGTGTGGAAGTCTTCCGCTCGGACGGCAGCACCGAGATCATCGGAGCATCGTCATCATCCAATCAAGAACTAGAACGCTCAGAAGTTGTTCAATCGATTTTGGGAGACTTGAGCGGAGGAATCTCGAAAAAATCCCGTGCAAAATCAGCTGGAGGACTTGGAGGCGATAATCCCTTGTCAGACCCGAGTCTGGCTCAAATGGCCACTTTCCTGTGTATCACTGATGCTTGGTCTACTTGGGGACCGTGTTCGGTAACGTGCGGAGTTGGTCGTCGCGAGCGAAGGCGGACCATGCTCGTCAATAAGAAGAATGAACTGTGCCAACATGTTCCTTTGGTTGAGGAAGAGGTAAGCAATGATCACACACACACACATTTCAACCTCAGCCGAATAGCTACAGGATAGTTGTGCGAATCAGAGTTACACTATTTTATTATCTATCACCAGGGTCGAGGTTTATTTGTAGGCTCTAGTGCATAAGTCGGTGTCGTGGCCCTTTCTCGGTCGATGTCGACCAGGTATATACCTCAGAAGCGCATGACGAGTTTATAATCCGAAGTGCTTCAAACGACTGAGCAGTTCGATTCAGGAGGATCGATTTCTCTTGCAGCGCTCTGAGCGATTGGCAGTACTCGGTAGATTGATATCAGTTGTACGCTGAAGGCATGATCTACGGTCAGCATCAGAGAGCAGTATCTGCTTCGAACAGTGCCTCCGAAGTGTGCGGTCAAGAGCAAGTTCTTCTTAATTCGCAGGATCGTTTGTGAATATCTTTGATATCTTTTTCGCAAACTTCATTGTACCGCAAGTGCGATTTGTCCAAAAGTTGTCTTCCTGATGCAGACCCTACATATATTAAATGTTTTAGAATACGACCGTTTCACATTATTTAAACATAACCCAGTCAGCGTAGACGACCATGTCGAATTTGGGTGTTCATCTTCTGTAGACTAGCGTTATAAAACGCTTCAGCGTTAGTCACTCTGTCCATCCACGATATGTTTAAGATACGACGGATGCTTCGTAGATGGAAAGCATTCAGCTTCCGTTCGTGTCTTGCGTGGGTGGTCCAGGTTTCACTACCGTACAGTAAAGCATTTAATACGCACGCGCTGTATACCATCATCTTTGTATTTACAGTCAACTTGCGGTTACCACAAAACATGAGAATTCAATCGGGACAGAATGACAGCTGCTTTGCCAATCCGCTCATCAATCTCCGTGTCTAGCGAGAGGTTATCTGCAATGGTTGAACCAAGATATTTGAAATGGTTTACTGGTTCAAGCTGACAGTTTACAACAGTGATCATGGAGGGCTATACAGTCCCTTGACCAAGGACTTTGGTCTTGCTCATGCTGATTATCAGCTCAAAGTCCATTAGTAGGGAACTAATTTCGACAAACAGGCACGTTTTCAGTGAGTTATTTATCAAACTTATGTCTTTATGCTAGTGTCCCGTAGATAGACATCACCCTAGTAGCTTGATGATGAGTAAAACAAGGCAGGAAAAGTACAAGATTACCGCCAAAGTTAAACGTTTTGACCAGTCGATTTTAGCGTATACTTAGAACACATATTACACACAGAGAAGCATTGGCAAGACAGTCATTCCCTCGTTTCGTGACCATTCGTATGACATTCAAATTGCACTTCGCAGCTATCATCCTTTAAATATCTGTGAACCATTTTCAGGCATGCGAAGGACGTAAGCGGACATGTGACTTTAGCGCGCCATGCAGTCTGCTCCCTTGGACCGAATGGACTCCGTGCAATGCCACGTGTCAAAATCGTGCTGGCATCCAATCGCGCCGTCGTTACTTGGCACGTCCGGAGGAGCAGCGCCTTTGTCAGCATTTGTTTACCACAGAGGAAGAGCGAATAAGCAATTCACTGCTGGAGCAACGCCAATGCGGACCGAAAGATAACGACTGTGACCCGGTTAGTATATGCGGAGAAGGTCGCAAAGATGGAATCACTTGTGGAAACAAAGTGACCATGTTCCATTACAGTGCGGTCGATCACGCTTGCATCCCTTTCGTGTATCTTGGATGTAAGGGAGGAAGAAATCGTTTCGAAACCAAGGAAGCCTGTGAGCAAATGTGCTTAGAAGCGGTCGAGAAGCTGCCTGGATGGAGACGAGAACGCATGGCGCTGCTACAATATCAAACATCTCAAATCACCATGGAAGACGGTCAGGTTCAGACAAAAACCGTCGCAGAACCCGCGCCATACTGTGGAATTTTGATGGATCCCGGGAAGTCTTGTAATCCCGGGCAGCAAAATCAAACTGTTGCGTGGTACGTGATGAAAACAGTTTTTCAATATTGACTTGAAAGTAAATTAGTTGCCCGCAATACTATGCATATTACAATACACTATCCACCACCTAATGACATCACTAACAGTGCATGCTAACAGTAAGCCGATGTCAAACGATAATTTGATTGATTTTTATGTTGCGATTCTCCCAAATCGGTGCATTTTCGGACTGCAATGTTGCAGTTTTCCTTCTTCGTGCGTAAACGTTGAGTCCAGATTGATTGAACATTCAATCGGCGTTTTAATAGTAAATTTTTACTAATGATACCCGAGTGGATTTAGGCACTCCCACACAATTCCGTGAAAGTGTTTCGCTAAATTTCACCTCAAATTCAGTGAATTGACATTTACTGCACATTCACAATACAGGGGGTTATGTTGCTGTTTACCATCATCAAGTGGAGACAGTAAGATCAGGTTCAGTGAGCCTTGAAACACTGAATAAGTGGTACACTAAGTTATACTTGAATGCCACTGTATCATAGGGTTTGTGCAACGAACCACGATGTTCGAACAAAGAATCAGATAGTGATTCCTGGTAAAAAACACTCATGATGTGTTGATCACAGCCCCCGAAATTACA